>JAOTQH010281128.1:0-10186 GCA_025631255.1 Cornus kousa
GAAAATACATCTGCTTCACAATACCTGTTTTTTTTTTTTTAGAGACAAGCAAACAGGTTGCATCAATAATGAGATAGGACAAGTTCTGAGATTTCTAGATATATATACTATGTAGAGATTGCATCACTTGAAGGTTAAATGTATATTTACTCTTCCAAGTAGGCTTTGTGGTTAAAAGGTTTGGTCAGGAACTCAGAAATGAAGAAAGAAAGCTTAAAGATGTATCCTACTATTCCAAAAGCTACATAATTGGTGAAAAATAAAGTTCACAAAATGTAAGATAATTGTTGCATCCATGACTCATCCAAACCAAACGAAGCGTCAGTGCATAGAATGGTGACACGTGGATAACAAATAATTTTTGCATGCATATTTTTTAACTTTCTTTTTTGTTTATGTGCCTTTGATCCTAAGCATATTTTGAAAATTTGTGCAAGCATATAAAATTAACTTTCTTTTTTGATCATCATATCCTCCAGTTTCTTTTCTTTATCACATAAATATATTCTGTTGTTGTTCTTGATGACCTGAGGTTGTTCAGAATGAGACACCCTAAACAGGCCATGTCTACAGTGATGCAGCAGCTTCGATTTTTTAGCAGCACCAGAGGGTAATGTGGCAGCAATGGAGCAATGCAGGGGAGGCAAAAAGGGAGGTGAGTCATTGGCAATTTGTACAACAAACATATAATAAAAAGACACTTCATACCTATTTTATTTGATCTCTGTTGGCCAAATGTGTGACAAGATGATCAAATTCAAAGGAGATCCCACACTGGCAGTCTGGCACCACATACTCCTCACATTTTTTTTAATGAATAGGATGCCTAGGTATAAATAGAGAAGCATAGAGCTCTTAGTTAGCATCACAAATTTTAGCATTCTGTAAAAAAAAATAATAATAAAAAATAAATAAATAAATGGCTAGTTCTTCAAAAGCCAACAAATGCTACAACGTTCGATCAAGTACTTTGCCTTGCAGATCACATTCTAGCATTGTTAGAATTGAAGAGGAGCTGAACAAGCTCAAAGTATGGGAGGTATCATTTGTGCCAACTGCGGAGACAGTTTGCAATGGTCTATCCGGGCTTGAAGAGTTATACAAGTGTGTTGATGATCTCTACAATTTGCCGATGACTCAAAAAGCTCTCTCTCAGTACCAACATGAGAAATGGTTCAATGAGTTGTTGGATGGATCTTTGAGGCTCTTAGATATATGTGGTATTACAAGAGATGTCATGTCACAAATGAAGGAAAATGTAAGAGAGATTCAATCTTCTCTTCGAAGGAGAAAGGGAGACTCGAGCACTGAAAGCAGCATAGTCAAATACACTTGCTTTAGAAAGAAGATGGAGAAGAATGCTAGAAAGTTGATTGCAGCATTGAAGCAAGTTGATAAGAAAATCGAGGCCCCACTGCTCTTAGATCTAGGGCACGACGCATCATCTGTGATCAGAGTTCTAAGGGAAGTTAGTGTATTGAGTAGTTGTGTCTTTCAATCCCTTCTCTTTTTCTTGTCTGTGCCAATTTTGAAACCAAAGCCAACAAAGTGGTCATTGGTTTCAAAAATGTTGCACAATGGGAAAGTAGCATGTGAAGACCAACATGACATTGTCATCAATGAGTTGAAAAGCGCAGATGTCGCGCTGCAGACCCTGCACAGATCTAACTCATGTAAAGGGGACAATATTCAAATTGCACAAAATAGCTTGGAGGTATTGGGAGCTAGAATTGAATCTTTGGAGAATGGTTTGGAGTGCACGTTTAGGCGGTTGATCAAAGCAAAAGCCTCTCTCCTAAATATTGTTTCCCAATAATTTGATCTCTATGGAGTTTTTTCATTCCTAAATCCTGCATACGCATCCAAGTTTTTAGATGGCATGCTTAAGGATTTCTATTTTCAATTCTACAGCTATGTACATGAACCAACTCTGTAGTTATAAGAAGAATAGAATATAGTTTTTAGTGTCAATACTAAATATATGTTCTCTCTCTTTCCCCATTTTTGTTTCGACTAAAAATCTAATGTTTTTGAATGCACATAAGTCTTGTGCTTATGCATAATGTTGAAACATGGAGTAGATTTCTAAAGAAATAATGGGAGAAATTTCAGTCCAGGCACAGGAAGATGAGAAATGATATTACATCAATCAATTGGACTAAAGCAAATGCATCTGTACTTCACTTTTATATTGCATAAGTCACGGAAATTTCATCCGTGATCTTAATCCACTGTCCATGTATCTGATCAGAGGGCTAACTCATTCAATCATTTGATGCTCCTGGAGAATGAAGAAGGCTGGATGTTCACAAGAATTAATTAAATTGAAGGGCATCATAAACTTGTGGATATATATATATATATATATATATATACCCCAATCCTTAGAAATTCTAAATGTCAGAAAACAACATATATTGAGTTACTAAATTGCAAAATATATCTCTGAAAATGACAATTTGTAAAAACTATCAACCAACAAACCCTATTACAAAGTGAAGCACAATGCAATTACAGAACATATTAGGTGTATTTCATGATAATATAACTATTTGACTAAACACTACAGTTTGGTAGCTTTCTGTTGTTAGCCCAGTGGCCCGAGTCTATTATGAGGCCTTCAGGTGCAGCTTGGTTGGTGTACTCATTGTATTTTCTGAGTCTGTTTGACTATTATGCGTCTGATGTTTAGTATATATACCGAGAAACTAATATCAAGGACTGAGTCTATCTTTTATATCAACAGTCACGAGTTGAACTGTTATCCATGTATACCCTTAATCTTTCCCATGTGAATTTGATGTGAGGCAAAAACCCCTAACAATTATCACCACAATGAAATGATCTTTCAAAGTTTTAGCATCTTCTATATAATGGCTGATGAGCAGCAATCCAAGCAGCTACCATCATTAACCACCCTTATAATTCATCAAACTGTGACTTGTTACCACTTTGGGTGGTTGTAAGTTACTCCAAGTGAATGAAATCACTTTTCATTTAGTAAATCAAATGTATTAAAAGTGTGGATTAAGTTTTTTGAGTGTTGTTATTGTAATCAAATCCAGTGCTCTGCAGAGATTAAGTGTATACATGGGGCTGATAAGATGAGTGAGTGGTAAGTAATATGAACTGGTGTCAGATTTTGTTGGCCATGTTCGGGATGTATCTTCTTCATAAGGGGACAATACGAGAGACACATTAAAAGTTAAAGCATCAATATTTTGGGCGAGTCGGGCGGGTTTTCAGTGTTGGACCGGAAAAAGAAATATGTAATATGTATAAAAAATTAAAAAATAAATAAATAAATTGACCCATAAAATCCGCACAACTTGCCCAAAATATTGATGTTTTAAAAATAAATTTCTCTTTAAAATTTTGATGTTTAGAAATATGGAAAAAGGAAAATAGAATTTGCATATTTGAAAAAAAATAAAAATAAAAATAAAAGACTTGTGAAACCTGACCGATCCGCCCAAAATATAGATGTTTTAAAAATAAATTTTCTAAATTTTTTTGTAACGACCAAGCTCCTCATGGATCCGGATCATTAAATGGTTCCTAACCCAACACAAAAACATCAGAGGGTAATACAGTCATTTGCCGTTAAATTTAAATATCAAGGTCCGAAAAGGGCAAAATGGTAATTTACCACAATTCAATAATTTGAAACTCAAAGGGTAAAATAGTCATTTGCTTGCATTACATAATAAACAAAATAAGGTTCGGGGCAATATAGTTCTTTCGGTGATTAAAATATAATTATTGCATTTTAGTGGGTCATAAAATAATTACGTGAAACCTCACTTGGGTGCCAAAGTGTAATTTAAGAACTTAAAGAGTAATTACATATGTCACATAAATCGGTCGACGTATATGCATCATATGTTGACTGGTTTGGGTTATGAATAGTAATAATACCCACTGCCGAGATACCGGTCGACGTATGGGAAGCCATACATTGACTGGTTTGGGACGTGAGCTATCGACGTATGGGAAGCCATACGTCAACTGGTTTGAGTTATGTGCAACAATCACTCATTGTGAAGAAACCGGTCGATGTTTGGAAGCCATACGTCGACCTGTTCCAGGAAATTTTCACTTCCACTTCCCACTGTCCTGTGTAACCCATAAACACCAACTTTTGGTAATTCAACCACCCACGCCACTACACTTACGTGTAATTTTAAATACCTTCCAACATCTAATACAATAATAACAGCCACATAACAACATAATTTGTCACACGTTACTAAAATACGATAAAGGATTTAGAGTAAGTAAAACCTTATTACATTTTCTCAATGGCCATGAATACAAACTTATTTACATTCCACAAAATGATGATTATACACGGAATGGCCAAACACAAAATAGCAAAAAAAACATCTTCTAACGGCTTTCAAACTTGCGGAGGATTTTTATCCGCCATTTCCTTGCCATATCATGAAAAAATATAAGTTTGGTGGGGTGAGCAATTTGCTCAGTAGGTGGCGCATAAGACGCACCTCACAAGACCCCGTGAACCCAATACAAGGAATAGGTCAATAGGAATCAGGGTCATACGACATAGGGAAGAATACAACATGGTTATCATTCTCAACACGAATAATAAGATGCAATGGAGATGCAATGCATGCCGATGCCACTCCCCATTTTCAAAACCATCACTTTCAAACCATTAATGTGACCCCCTTTGGTGACTCCGCAGCGCCGAGAGAAGGATTGGCTACTGTCCCTGACCTTTGGTGACTCCGCAACGTCATTATGGGGTCCAGATAGCTCAACCACGTTAGGCCAATCTCCCTAGTTCCTTCTAGGTTACATTAACCTACCGGCCCGTTGGTGACTCCGCAACAACCGAGTTTTATCAAAACACTTTCATCAAACATTCTTTCCCAAATCTCCCCATTTTCATTTCAAAAATAATTTCTTCCCTTCATGCAACCTAATGGCGTACATGCATGTCTCATAATCTCAATACTATGAAAATAAGGAATTTAACACAACACAAGTAAGCATGCTCTCATACTTTTAATATTTAAACAATAATGGATTATCACAAAATACAATAGGGCATGCTTTTATACACCATTCATAGCAAGTGAACAGTACCATAGGCATAACTCATAATATAAGCATGTTTTTCATATAGTGCAATCAAGACAAGTCTTCACATATTCACATATATACAATCAAGACATTTCTAGGTTACAATTAACACAAATAAGCATGCTATAACACAATTCAAGTAAATTAATTCACAAAGGTGCATGAATAATGTGAATTAGGAAGCCCCTACCTTAAATTGAGCAAAACCCGTAAAATGATCAAGAATTTCGAAATCCAAAGGAAGCACCAAAGCTAAAATTGCTCACACTAGCGCGTAGAGCTCGTCGTGGGCTTTGTATTGCCTTAAACGGCACTCAAAATTTCCAAGAATAGAAAGAGGAATCAAGCTTCAAAGATTGATACAAAATGGAAAAGAAAAAGCACGAACATAAGGAAGAGCAAGGAATTTACGGGAGAGAGGGAAAAAAAATAAGAAACAAAAGTGGTCTCTAGACCACTTAACCTTGGTGGTGGGTCCCACCTCTTCCATTTTCTTTTATCTTTTTCTTTTAATTTCAATTTACACCACATACAACTGAAATGCACCACATAAATGTCACACTACCATAAAAATTAAAATGCACAAAATGCAAATGGACCCAACCACAATCCCGTACACAAAATGTGAAAAGACGAAAATGCCCTTGCATCAACGAAATTCTAAAAAATGGAAAAAAAATGACAAAAATCGAAAACATCACAATCTTCCCAACTTAAAAGGATTTCATCCCCGAAATCAAGCCATACTTGGGGAAGAAAACAACGCCGGGCACTTGGAGCGAACCTCTTGCTCAAGGTCCCAAGTAGCCTCCTCGACTCCATGGTGTCACCAAAGAACTTTCACTAACAATATCGTCTTACCCCTTAACACCTTCTGCCGTGTGTCAAAGATCTGAACTGGTCCCTCTTCATAGGAGACATCCTCATCAATGTCCACATCAACCCAACTCAAAATGTGAGATGGATCCAACTCGTACTTCCGTAACATCGATACATGAAAAATATTGTGGACCCTATCCAACTGTGGCGGCAAAACAAGTCTATAGGCAACCTCTCCTACACGGTCCAAAATCTCAAACGGTCCAATGAATTGCGGTGACAACTTGCCACTTTTCCCAAATCTCATCAAACCCTTCCGTGGAGAAACCCGAAGAAAAATGTGGTCTCCCACCTCAAAGGATAACGGCCGTCTCCGCTTATCCACATAGCTCTTCTGTCGGCTCTGAGCTGTAAGTAACCTCTGTCTGATCAACTTAAACTTCTCATTAGTTTCAAGTACAATGTCAGGTCCTAAGGCGGCTGTCTCGCCTACCTTAGTCCAACAAACAGGAGACCTACAAGGTCTACCATACAACGCCTCAAATGGAGCCATCTCAATGCTCGCCAGATAACTATTGTTGTAGGCAAACTCAATGAGTGGTAGATGATCTTTCCAACTGCCACCCAAGTCAAGTACACATGCCCGGAGCATATCCTCCAAGATCTAGATAGTACGCTCCAACTGGCCCTCCGTCTACGGATGGAATGCCATACTCAAATGCAGCGTTGGACCAAACGCTGCTTGAAGTCCTTCCCAGAACTTCAAAGTGAACTTAGCATCCCTGTCTGAAACAATGGTTACTGGAACTCCATGTAACCTTATAATCTCCTTCACGTAAAGAACACCAAGCACCTCTACATCATTTGTTGCCTTAATAGGCAAAAAGTGAGCCGTCTTGGTCAATCTGTCAATGATGACCCATACGGCCTCATTGCCCCTCCGTGACCTTGGAAGACCTGTCACATACTCCATAGAAATATGCTCCTATTTCCATTGCGCTACAGGTAATGGTTGCAACAAACCGGCTGGTCTCTGATGCTCGGCCTTCACCTGCTTATAGGTAAGGCATCTAGCCACAAACTGTGCAACATCTTTCTTCATCCCGTTTCACCAATACTGACGTCTCAAATTGTGATACATCCCGTTCCATGTCCTCACGATAACCTGTGGGAACTACTAACAAACCCCTAAACTGTAGACCCCCATCTACAAGCAAGGCCCAATCTTTCACTGTCTCACCACTGGAGATCAAAGCGTGAATGTCATCTAAATTAGGGTCCTGTCTCTGTGACTCAATCACTCATACAACAAGGGTAGTCTGAGCCACAAGGATAAACAAGAATGCTGGCTCACTGTCAACATCGTCATCAAAACAATACAATCCCATCTCTGCCAAATCCTTAAGCATCTTCCACTTCCAAATAGCCAAACAGGCAAGAGTCCCACGAGATTTCCGACTTAAGGCATCTGCTACCACATTTGCCCTACCCGGATGATACTGCAAGTCAAAATTGTAGTCCTCCAAGAATTTAACTCATCTTCTATGTCTGTTGTTTAAGTCCATTTGGGAAAAAAGGTACTTGAGACTTTTATGATCCGAGTACACCTCGAATCTCTCACCATACAAATAGTGTCTCCAATACTTCAAAGCAAATACGACTGCCACTAACTCCAGATCATGATTAGGGTAGTTGTACTCACGAGTCTTTAACTGTCGAGACCCATAAGCCACTACTCTACCATCCTACATCAACACACATCCCAAACCATCACGTGAAGCGTCACAATAAATCGCATAACCCAAGCCATGCTCAGGTATAACCAACACTGGAGCCGTAGTCAACCTTGTCTTCAATTCCTGAAAGGATGACTCACAGGCTTTATTCCATGCAAACTTAATCCCTTTTCGGGTCAAACGGGTCATAGGCACTGCCAAGCGAGAAAAATCCTTCACAAATCTTCGGTAGTAACCCGCTAAACCAAAAAAACTGTAGATCTCAAACACATTCTTGGGTTGCTCCCAATTCAAAACAGCTTCAATCTTTAATGGATCAACCGATACTCCACCTTTCGAAACAACATGCCCCAAAAACTTTACCTCTTGTAGCCAAAACTCACACTTCTTATATTTAGCATACAATCGGTGCTCCTGCAAAATCTGTAATACAATACTTAAATGGATCTCATGCTCCTCCCAAGTCTGTGAATACACAAGAATGTCATCCACAAAACTACCACAAACTGGTCCAAGTAATGGTGAAAGACGCGGTTCATTAAGTCCATGAATACTGCTGGCACATTAGTCAAGCCAAATAGCATAACAAGGAACTCATAGTGTCCATACCGTGTACGAAACGCCATCTTCGGGATATCCTCATCCCTAACCCGTAACTGATAATAGCCAGACCTCAAGTCAATCTTTGAGAAACAACTGGTTCCCCTAAACTGATCAAATAAATCATCTATCCTTGGCAAATTGTTCTTAATGGTGGCATGATTCAACTTTCGGTAATCAATGCATAACCTCAAAGAACCATCTTTCTTCTTCGCAAACAAGACCGGTGCGCCCCACAGTAACACCCTCGGTCGGATGAAACCTTTCATTTTCAAATCATCAAGCTGCCTCTTCAATTCTTCCAATTCAACTGGTGCCAAACGATACGATGCCATAGAAATTGGTGCAGTACCGGGCATTAAATCAATAGTAAACTCCACCTCTCGGTGTGGAGGCAACTCTGTCAAATCCTCCGGAAACACATCCAGAAAATCATGAACAACTGCAGGATAATCTTCTTCCATAATATCATCTTCTTTGGCTAAAAGATTAGCCAAGAAGTAATCACCACGACTCCGTCCACGAACTCCATAAAATGATGAAATGTGAGAATCACTCCTATCTCCCATGAAAAAGAAATAGTCTCCCTCAGGAGTGCAAACTGTAACCTTTCCTCTGTAACAATCGATCATAGCATGAAATGAAGTTAACCAATCCATCCCGAGAATGACATCAAATCTAGTCATTTCCAGGAGGATAAGGTCAAACATAAAAGTCCGTCCGGCTATCACAATAGAACAATCCCACATAACTCGGCTCAAAGACACTGAGACCCCAACTGGCGTATCAACATACAATGCCTGATCTATGAAACTAACCTCTAACCCCGATGTAAGTGTAAATGATGATGATATGAAGGAATGAGATGCACCAGAGTCAAACAAAATATGGGCCCAAGAATAAACACTGGAAATATAGCTGGAAGAACTGATGGACCAGAAGATGCATTAGTCGGTGCAAGTGCAAAGACACGTCCTTATGGTGCTTATGCCTGTGCCCGAGAACTGCCAACCTGAACACCTAAATGCTGCACTGACATAGTAGGAGTATCCCTCCTAGCTGGCCGTGAACCCTGAGAGGACATGGTAGGCTGTGGTGGTGGCGGTGGTTTGAAACCTGACTGAACTGTAGCCGACTGTAACTACTTCTGTCCTGACCCTCTGCCACTAGTGGTGCCTACTCCCTGACTCAGACAGTCTCGAATCAAATGGCCCTGCTGGCCATACCCATAACAAGCCCTCAGAGCTGAAGAAACTGAAGTTGATCTCATGGGACAATTGGACTTGTAATGTCTAGGCTGCTGGCACTGAAAACAAACGACTCCACTCCTATCAAACCCAGCTGGCAAAGGAGTGGTAGGAGCTGATTGTGCAGACTGCTGCCCCTAAAACTGAGATAAACCACCCCTGTTCCTCTTCCCTGAAGGTCCTTCTGAAGATGGCCTTGTATTCCTCTTTTGCTTCCCTTGTTCCCTTCTTGCATATTTATCTCTGGCCTCCGCCTCTAGCATTATTACTTTTTCCACTGCCTCAGAATAAACCTTGATGCCCTATGCCGTTAGCAATGGCTTCATTTTGTAATCAATACCAAAAATAAACTTTCGAGTCTTATCAACTTCATTTCTTACCATCTCTGGGGCAAAGCAGGAAAGAAAGTGAACTTGTTCTCGTACTCCGTCACCGATATATTGCTTTGGATAAGGCCAATAAACTGATCATTTAACTCCCTCCTCTTGGGAGCAAGGAAATACTTCTCATAGAACAACTCCTTGAACCTATCCTAACTCATCTATTCAATCTTATACTGATTTGTGACTGACTTCCACCAAAACTTGGTATCCATTGAAAACTTGTAAGTGGCTAGGATGATTTTCAAGTGATCATCCGTCATATCCATAGAGGTTAATTAAGTTTCTACTTGAT
>JAOTQH010281138.1:0-10186 GCA_025631255.1 Cornus kousa
GTGAACTTGCTCGTAGGGTTTAACCCGCGATTTATTTTTCAGGTTAGTAGAAGTTCAAGTCTGAAGGTTGAGGATCCACAGCTGGAGGACTTATCCATTCTTTCTTCTTATTTCAATGTAGGATATTTTCTTATATTTAGATGATAGATTTTTATTTAGAGATCACTGGAATATTGGATGATGTTATCATGTGCCCTGAATTTACGGGATTCCTGAGTTGTACATTTTGGAGAATTATTAATAGAATTTTATTTAATAGTTATTCATTTCAGCGAGTTAATTTATTCTATTTATTTTCTTTTGTATTTTGTACTTGTCAAATACTTTAATTGTTTTGATATTCCCTCGGGTTTGGGCTTGGGCCTGATCAACCCGTGTCTCAGATCCGAGGGGTATCACACTTATCTACTTAAAGGTAGAAGCATCTGGGAAATCAAAGTTCCAGGTCAGTGCTCATGGAGTTGGAGAAGACTTCTTGGCCTCAGAGATGCAATTTCACCCCTTGTCAAGGTAGAAATTGGTGATAGAATCTCAACCAATTTCAGGTTTGACAATTGGAGTTCTCTTAGACCACTTCACCACCTTGTTCAACCTCTACAGCAGCACCCTACCTTACCTTCCACAATTACAAAACATTAGCTCATTACCTAACCTAAACCCCAACAGCAGAGATAAATTTATCTGGCTCCCATCTAATTCTATCCAATTCTCTATCTCAAAGACAATGAAACACTTCAACCAACAGCATCCTACCCTACCTTGGCCCCATCTAATCTGGTCCAAACCTTCTATACCAAAACACTCTTTCACACTTTGGGTTGCCATACAACACAAACTGCTAACACTCAACAGGAGGTGTACAGTACACACCAACTCAACATTGTGCATTCTATGCAACACTGAAGATGAATCCCATGATCATCTATTCTTTTCTTGTTCATTTGTCAAACCCTTGTGGAGGTTTTTACACTCAGTCACCCACTTGGGCAGAATTTATTTTTTGGGATCGCATCATTGGAGGGGAAACTCAAGAATCAATAGCAATGCAATTTCTAAGTTGAGTCTAGCAGCCCTTGTCTACCATTTTTGGACTGAGAGGAACAACAAAATCTTCAAAAAGAGATTACTCAGTGCTAATTCAATCCTTCACCAATTCTTGGAGACAGTCTAAGCAAAGCATTTAACCTCTATAATCACAGACTCACTTCACTCCACCAGAATTGCCTTGGAATGGAATATCCCTGAAGTAGTGATTCGTCCACCTACAAAACCACCTGACTTGAATTGCTGAAACTCTTCGCCACTGTTGGATTTTACCTCCCTAATCACTGGATTGCGGTGCTTATCTAATTCACACAGTATTATTGTTGGGCTATTCTTTATGGATACAATGTTGTTTGTTTCCCTTTGTGCCTCTGGGCTGTGTTTGTAAAACTCTATTGTGTTAGCATTGGGCTAACTTTTAGATTGTACATTTCTTCTTAATATTAAATTTATCTTTCAAAAAAAAAAAAAAAAGAGGACTCAAAATATAATTTTATAAAATTTTAAATGACTTATGTATTTATCTAATTATTTACACAAAAAAATTGGTTAAGAAAATTAGGATTCTTATTGAAAAGAAAGTATTAACCCTTAAAACGTCTCTAAAGAGTTATCGGTTTTGATTTTATCATAAATAATTTTTTTTTTCTCTCATCCTACCATGTAGTCTCTTGACAAAATCTCTAATATACAAAATTAATTTAAGTTGACATATCATCTGCCACAAAGTTATCATACCATCTGTAATTCAAATTATTTTTGTGATACAATAATTTGTGACATTTAGTATTTTTTTTATTACTTAAGTTATCTTAACTATATATGCAAATTCAACTTGGTTTCAATGGATGGAGAGTTTGCCTTGAAAAATAAAAAATAAAAAAAATACCCGTTTCTTTGAAAAATCTTTTATTCATTTTCATCCCATATAGAATACTTGTGGGTTACACACTTACACGGTAGGCTTATTACACTTCTGTCTATTCATGGTTACATTGAAGACATTTTCATTTATTTATAATAATTTATTAAAATCTATTTTTTAGAAAAAAAAAATAATAATAATAATAAAAAAAAAAAAAAATTCACCTTTAGAATTATTCACCTAAATCTATAATTCTATATATAACCCTATACTTCTAAAGTATTCCTTAGAAAGCTTGTGACATTTAATATTTTAATAACTACTTCTGTATTTCATTGACAATTAAATAAGAAACCTTGTGCTTTATTGCAATTAAGTTGAAGGCAGATTTTAGCAAAATGGATTGAGCTCTAAATGTCAATCAAATCTAATAATGAGGTGCAAGTTCATGTGAATTCGTCAATTATCATGACATCATTCTGGTAAGAAGAATTAAAGGATGACAAATATAACGTGGAAGTGGTTCGAGCCTTGCGCTCTTGTCAAACAATAGTTCGACGATTATGCATGTGCATATTTTATATATTTATATGTACACACACACTACTACGGAGTATTTGAATTCAAATGGGAATTATTGATGCGTGCGGAGGATTTTGGCTTTTTTATCATTAATAAGTGATAAGCACGAAGAATTATACTCTATCAGCTCTATTCTAAGACGATCTCCTTCCTTAACCATTCTCAAAGCAACCATTCCGCACCATAAGTAGTACGTACATGAGAGAAAAATCGAGGCAGCCCATGTGACTTTTGTTTTTGGGTAAAGGGCCTGCCATCTGACCTAACAGTACATATCCAAATTCAATTGTAGACAGAGTTTTTGACTTTTTCTTTTAATGAAAATGATAAGAGTTTTTGACTTTTTTTTATTTTTTGTATTCTTCAAAGCAGAGTTTATCTTTACCTTTTTTTTACCCTACATATTGAAATTAACCTGGGGGGGATTGGATGGGTTGGTTTTGGCTTGTCCAAAAGAGATAAAGGTTAATTATACGTTTAAACTTGAATTAATCGGGGTCAATGTAATGGTAATAACACGGGCTTACAAGTTTGAGTCATAGATTTGAGTCTCAGATCACTCAGTTTTATACAAAAGTAAATCAAAAACCTTGTTCTACTTCTGTAACTATTCATCCTAATATTTTAAATTATTATTTTTTAATAAAATAATATCAAATATTAAGTCAGTCACGAAACTCCTTCTACCAATAAGTCGGGTAAGGAATACAAGTATTATAAAAATGGACAATTGTTCTTGATAATTGATATGTTATCCTATCCAAGCATATTTATGATAATATAATTATTTCATTGAGTTTTACCACATCAGTATTTAATTACTTCATGATACAAGTATCATAAAATAAAATAAAAAACATTAAAATGCTTCTCCTCCTTCAACTATTTGATTTAGGCCAGCCCACATTTCAAACGGTGTGAACCGTTGATTTAGGCAGCCCACCTCTCCAACGTCATTTAGCCTCATACTATTCAAGCCCACCTGCATGTGTACGTAGCTCTATAAATACAAGCTCTTGTTCAACATTCATTCATACAAACAATCAAACACAAATACTAGTTACAATCATGAAGACTACAATGCTGTTGCTTTCTTTCCTTCTTTTTGCTTTCTCTACAAATCCATTGCTTGCTGCTGCACAAGAGGCCGTGCTTGACAGCTCCGGTGAGCCGCTCCAGACAGGCGTCGATTATTACGTATTGCCGGCTGTCAGTGGCAGCGGAGGTGGACTCACCCTAGGCCCCAAGAGGAATGGCAGCAACTGCCCACTTGATGTTGTCCAAGAACAAAGCAACTCCAACAATGGTCTCCCTTTGACGTTTACGTCGGTGAACCCGAATGAGGGTGTGGTTAACCTCATAACTGATCAGAACATCAAGTTCTCAGCTGCCACAATCTGTGCCCAATCAACCGTGTGGCAGCTGGGTGGTTTTGACGAGTCGGTGGGACAATATTTCGTGACAACCGACGGTGTTGAAGGAAACCCTGGTCGCGAAACACTGAGCAACTGGTTCAGGATTGAGAAATATGATGATGACTACAAGCTTGTCTTTTGTCCATCTGTGTGTGGTGTCAATGAAGGTTGCAAAGTTCTTTGTGGAGACCTTGGCATTTTTGTTGACAATGGAACAAGACGTTTGGCTTTGAGCGAACAACCACTCAAAGTCATCTTTAAGAAGGCCTAAACCTTTTCTGCTCATAACTATTGCTGCTAAAACAAAAATATTTCTTTGTTTTATAACTATGTAATAAGAAAACTTTGTGCTTGATCAAGTCATATATATTGTAATAAAGGCAGTCATATTTAATTTTCTTACAAGCAGTGTTAATCATACCGTTGTATTTGCATTTATAATGTTAATGAAGCAGTATTTAGATTTTATATATATATATATATTTTTTTTCTTTCTTGTGCTATTTAAACCTTTCTTTTGAAAACCCCAAAATACTACTATATTAAAATTAACTGGTTTGGTTCATTTAGTTTGATTCTCGAGTGTTTTGTTTTCTTTTTTGTTTTTTTTTCTTGAATATTTTGGACATTAAGAATATTGATACCTTTGGATTAATACTTTCCATCCAATATAATACAGTTGTACGTGGCTTAGTGGTGAATTTATTTATTTATTATATTATACACTTATTAACTTGCAACGCATTGTTACCCCCTTTATCAAATCATTTCCACTGTCGAGCTTGCAAACGAGACTCTTACGTATTTCCATACAAGCAATTGCCTATTTGGTTGAATTATTTAGTTATGGTATTACTATGTAATATTTACCAAATACTTCATGAGATAACAGAATTTAAATATTTTTCAACGAAAATCTTTAGGTGAAAGAGTGGAAATCTTAAATTTGCTATGGTAATATTTGGTGAGAGTAAAGATTGAGAGTCAAGATTGAGCATTATGGGCTAATGGTAGATCTTCTCTTGCCCTGCCCGGGATCTCTGGTAAAATATTTAAAAATATATATATATATATAATTAATTGACCAGTGACTTAGGAATATCAAACTCTTACTTCACAAAAAAATGTTAATGTTCTACTCTCAGTGAAAACATGTGTGTCAGTACCAACTACAAGATATATATATATATATATATACACACACACACACGCATTTGGAATAAACTTGCATGCCATCGCAGATGTACTCGTTCATTGCAATACAATTAAAACTGGATTTTGATTTGACCAGTTTAGAATAAATATTACTTTGTGCCAATGGAGGATTGTTTTGGGAGATATTTAGGTTCAAAAAAGGTTTTAGAAACACGGCCAAAGATCAGACGGACACTTTGCTAGAGGTGTGTTTGACTGTTTGACAAATTTTAAAAGTATTTCCTAAAATAATTATTTTTTTGAGACGAACATGACAAATATGTGCACGGCTCTAATTCGCCAAGACACGGCAAGGTCACAGTTGCAAATATTTTTTAATTAAATCACATGGCTTAACTTGAATTTTATAAATGACTAGAGATTAAAATGTAAAATAAAAAAATTAGTCGCCTTTGACAACATTTGTGCTTTTTATGTCTTATATCAAGTAGTGAAGTACTCTCTGTCCAAAAAAAAATTGACACATTTTCATATTTGTAAATGTCTAGCTCATTTGAAAAGTCAAAATACTATTTTTTGTTATATTAATAATTTAACCTTTTTATATTGAGCATTTAAAAGTAAACAATCGCATCTATGTAGACTCGCTATGGATATTATGATAATTCATTTGCTACCACTATAATAAAAAATACAAAAACTAGATAAATGTAAAATAAATAGATAATAAATTAATAAATAAAGTAAATAGTCAAGGATAAAGGGATGGATGTTTATGTAGTAAACTAACAATGTTTGATTTCCTCAATTATATAATTAATCAACTTTTTATATCTTGAATTTTGTATTGTTGAAGAATTTAACACAATTGGATAAATAATTTGGTTTTGTTAATTAGTGATATAAGTTTAGTAATATTGAAAAATTAAAAGTATATACAGTAGTATATACAATTAAATGTCCATAAAAGTTAATTTTTATGTACAATATTATGTTTTATTTATTTATTCTATTGACTTATACTTCTTGTGTTCGTGTTTCTTTTTCTTTTTCTTTTTCTTTTTTTGAGATTTTCCGCGTCCAATGTGATACCCTTTCTTTAATTGACAAAATTTTACATTCAGGCTCCGTTTGTTTAGAAGTAAAATATTTTTCAGAAAATATTTTTGTATTTTCTGGTGTTTGGTTGTCGTAAAATATTTACGAAGAAAAAATATATTAAAATTTAACAAAAATAATTTATCCATAAATTTTCAGCAAATTATTTTACATGCCTCGCCCAATAGACTCGACCTCAACCTCGACATAGACCTTTGCCAAACACTAACAAAATAAAAATAAAAGAATCTTTTAACTGAAAAAGAAAAATATTTTTCAAAAAGAATATTTTACGTCAAAACAAACGTAGCCTTAATGAAAGCAAGTGGAATGCAATTATCATTACCCTATATATACATGATGATCTGCTTAGATATGGTGTCACATGCATAAGCAATTATATTCATTTTTACCTTGACCGCGTCTTTGTCTCAAACCTTAAAAGGATACAGCCCAAAAAGTACAGTTACTTTTGTTCATTGAGAATTTATGTTCAGTTTCACAGCAATACTACTAAAGTAAAAGACAGTTCATGTAACCAACAAAAATACAGCTACAATTTTAACTGATCTATGGAGAAAACTCTAACCTGCCAACCCCGCACAGGCTGAAGAAAAAACTATCACTGG
Source organism: Cornus kousa (assembly GCA_025631255.1). Taxonomy (NCBI): domain Eukaryota; kingdom Viridiplantae; phylum Streptophyta; class Magnoliopsida; order Cornales; family Cornaceae; genus Cornus; species Cornus kousa. Next base: position 6,789 of record JAOTQH010281138.1, read on the forward strand.
TGGAGCCTGCATCCATGAAAGAAATGTCAAAGAGTCACCAGCAAAAAGATTTTAAAAATTATATATACTTATTGGTTGCATTAATTCTTTGAACATCATTATCCAATGGTTCCTGTCTTTCCTTCCTTTCAATCCACTTGGGTCTTTTCAGTTGGGAAAAAAAATAAAATCCACTTAGGTGGAAAGTAAATGGTGGCCTAGAAGGAAACTTTCTCCTTTTCCATCTCTCTTCACCTATCTTTCCTACCAAATGACAGATACTCACCCCATTCCCTTCCTTTTACTCCCCCTTCCCTTCTTCTCTCTCCTGCCTTGAACAATAAGGAGCATAAATATTGAACAATAAACCTACAATGCAGCTCGTCAACATAGGAATTCTAAGGCTTTATTCCACAACATTGTGGCAAAAATCATCTTCCTAACTTCCAGCCATTGAATAATTTTTTTGCACTCACTCCTTATAAAAGAGGCCATATACAGTGTAATCCGCATTAACATGCTCCAAAAGGTTGCCTTTTAACAATTAAAAAATGAAATGCACTTCAAATAGAATGTTTAAGTTATCTCAGGACTCCAAAAGGCATGGGAAAAAAGAAAAAATAACGGATCTCAAATAAAAAGTACTAATCACTTACACCAATGAGGAAATGTAACCACATAGGTCCTTTGACAGACTTCTGAACAATTGGCATCACTGTAAAATCAATAAAAAAAAAAATTTTAAAAAAAAAAAAAAAAGCCCAACACAAAAGGTTAGGATTATTTTCATGTTCTCTTAGCAAATTATTTTTACTTGACAATTTCAATGCACGTGAAAAAAAACAAAACAAAACAAAACAAAACAACAGTAGCAACAATAAGAACAAGAAGAAAAATAAGGAGAGAATTTAAAATGATTGACATGAAACATAACCTAATAAAAGTGAAAAACCAACACATGACAAATGACTAATACATCTTTTGGTTTGTGAACCATCTATATTTCAAGAGGAAATACAACCATGAGTGCTGATAACATGTTCAAAAGTAACTTCATGACTTTAACTAAACTAAATATAGCATTTGTTCTAGAGGTTAGTGAAAGTGAATATATATACCAGGAATCAAGACATTTCATGATGAAAATAGAGTGCAAAGAAAGAAAGAAAAAAAAAAAAAAAAAATGTAGCCCCCAGCACTAGTTGAATAACACCGTCAGAATACCAACTATTAGTTTAAGTATTGAAGGTTCTGCATCGCAAATTATTTATAATTTATGCAACATTATATTAAAGTGAATTTCATACAATTAATAATAAAAAAAGGACTAGCATAGTACACGAGGCTCCCACCGTTGTGAGGTCTGGAGACGGTCATATGTATGCATCCTTAACCTCGCATACGGAGATGCTATTTTTTGTTTTGAACCCGCAACCTGATCAACCTTATCGGTGCACAAATGCCCGCCATCACATAATAATTGATAATTCTTTTGGGGGGAAAACCTACTCTTTGATTGATCTAGAATAGGAACACAGCAAACCAAGCAACAATTACAAAACACGACAAAAAAATAAACACATCACACAAAAAGAACACAAAGATTTATACGTGATTCGGCAAAACCTAGGTCCATGGTGGAGAATTGGCGAAAGTCTTCACTGTGTAAAATCGGAGATTACAAGTTTAAGTCCCACACTCTCTTTCTGTACGATTTTCAGTATCTCTCTATCTTCCAACTCCAAACCCTAAACGCCCTTATATATCGGGCTACAAAAGAGTACTAATTAGGATCCAGGACCCACAAACAAAGACGGTTCAAAAAAAATTCCTCGGGCCCAAGCCCCCAAACCCCCATCCAACGGGTCGAAAGTAGGTCGCAACACGACCCCGCACCAAATTCGGGCCACGACATCACAGGAACATACATAAAAATGCAAACAATCACAAAGAGGAAATGAGGATGTTCTCACATAATCATGTTTTAGCCAACGAGCTTCTTGAACAGCCAAACATATGGGGTTGTTTCTCTATATCATTACATTTATATGATAATTTGCTTTCAATAAGAATAGTTGTTTTCTTTTCATACTTTGCCTTGTAATAGACATGAGATAATTGGTTATGAAAATTTAGACTTAGTGTTGAAATATATGCATAGTCTTTTTCTCCCCTTTTTGTGTGTGAGAAGTTTTGGTTAGTCATAACTGGATAAATTTAAGTTATAATTATAAATTAGTACAGATAGTGCCTTCCACAAGATTAATTATTAGAGAGCAACTGGACCTTGTATCTAAATTTACCAAGAAGCATAAGGTATAGGAAAGAGGTACAAACATAAATGCTTGTCAGCAAAAAATTCAAGTCAGTAGCTGCACATTGATCATTAAGTAAGAAACACAATAATTGTAGAAACCAAATTATCTAACACAATATAGCTAATTTCTCAGGCCAATAATTCAAAGGTTGGAACCAAAAATCAATAACCATGCTTTACCACCCCAATAATTTAATTTATGACATACTGTCCATTTAGTGTGCCAAATTTGGATTTGATAAAATTATATTATGATAACTCAGACTTTAAGTCAGATGTTGAGAAGACCAATCAAAAGTTGTTGGTCAAGAAAATCATTTTCCAACATTATATATTACAACTCGTTGATCAATCGATTGACCTAACTATATATAAAGTCCCTAGAATTGAAGCGAAAGAAAATATACTAAAAATGAATAAGATGAAATTACCACGGTTGAATCCGTAAAATGCACTTGTCGTACCACCAACAGCAGAACCAATCTAAATCAAGCAAGAATAGTGATTATAATCATATGATAACTGCGTCTAAATTAGCAGAAAGATACAACAAGACATATACATATTGTATAATCTATATATGTGTGTGTATTGGATTGTCTCTGTAGTATGATATATTTAGTAGATAGATGATGATAACCAGACATTTACCATGGAGAAGCTATCCCTGATAAGCGGTGGAACAGTCCAATTGCTAGTTTCCTGTCATGAATTGATAAATGAGACAAGATCACAAAAATTATAGGCTATATAATATACAAATTCAAACAATTACACGGACGAAATAGATATACATATTGATATATGGGAACACGAACAGTGCGCCGAGATTTATCAAAGTTTAGCTGAGAACTTACCATCTCTTTCGAGAGAGGACCAGCACAGTGCGGACATCTCAAACTGTTTTTAGGGTTTGAGTCCCCCATCGAAGCTCTCTGTTTTTCTCTCTTTAGAATCAACAGACCTCCCAGTTCCTGAGAGGTTAATTGGGGGAAATGAAAATATATAAAACAAATATAAAATCGTTTCTTCTTTTTCTTTTTTCTTTTTTCTTTTTTCTTTTTTTTTTTTCAATGGTAAGATAAAATTGCATAACCATTGA
>JAOTQH010281158.1:0-10186 GCA_025631255.1 Cornus kousa
GTGTATAAGAGACAGGGTGTTCCCTATATGATCGATTAGAGTTCAAACTTATCGAAGATTTAGTTGATTATGTACAATAAAAGTAGTTTTTATTTTGCCTTCATCAATTCGAAATTTGAAAGAGGAATCGATCACATTACAAAGGGATCAGAGTATTCATGAAATGTTCGTGATCTACAAATAATCCTTCTATAGGGATCAACAAAGTAAACCTGAAGTCTAGAGCATTTGGACGAGGAAGTCGCAAAGTCGAAGACATTCAGTAATTGGTTCTTGGTAGAACAAAGTGGGTGTGCCCCTGAGACAGAATCTGTTATACTTTGTTTCAAAGATTAGTGAATTGTTTCGTTACGAAAGTATTTGTGATTTTCATCTCGATTGATTGAAAATTTTCAAATAGTCCTTTCGAACATAAAAACCATGGTGTCATTTCTCAAGTTTTATTTTACTTTAGTTGCACTTTATTAGTGCTTTGTAAATTTGATTTATAAAATTAAAATAATGGATAAAGGGGCAAGTAGAACCTAAACTATTTTTTACACAGTGCAACTCACATCTTATGTATTATTTGCCATTAGCGTTGATGGATTAATACTATTCGTGTAGGATAATGGTAAATGACTACATTGTAGGGTGCATGGTGTCAGAGTTTAAACCCTTTTAAAACTCTAGTATTCTGGTTCAGTTAGAAATATGGAATCCAGAATAAGATAAATTTAATTTTGCAAAGAATCTTTGGGCTGTAGTCACTAATTGACCAACAAAACAATTGTAAAGCCTTTCGAGATAAAGATCATAAAATTCAATTCATGATATTTATTACTTATATATATATATATAAATATTAATTATAAGATTAGGTCATACTTAACTGAATATAATATTAAGTATAGCCTAATCTTATAATTAATATATATATATATAAAACACAGAACTTCTAAAACCTATCACCTACACTATTGAAGGAGACTAAAAATAATATAATAACGATAATAAAGTAACTTTTCTTCTACATCAGTGATCTCAGCTGAGCTGAGCGCAAGGGCAATTGTGTTGCCCATTCCCTTGCAAGAAGTGCTAGACGGCTATATTGGGTGGGATTGTGACTTCCTTTCCGATGTTGAAAGTTTAGCTGCCTCTGATTATTATTATTATTATTATTATTATTATTATTATTATTATTTCATTCGATTTAATATTCATTTTATTATTTGGGACTTGAACTTAGGGCCGGCTCATTCCTTAGAATATTTTCAGCACTGTAAAATATATACTATACGTGTGATGTGTAAATTTTTTTTTATCTTCAACATTTGTTAAGATACACTCTTACGTCACCAACGTATAAAATTATTGTCTATTTTACTTCCTTCTTCTTTCTTATTACACAAAAATTATAAAACAACCGTCAGAATTTTTCTATAAATCTATTATGACACATCAAAATTATATATATATATATATATATATATATATATATATATATATAAACAAGGGGATGGAGATGCTTTTAGGCAACTTGTGCGGTTGCTTAATGCCCCTTCCAATAGGAAGGCCTCAATTTTTTTTTATTTCTTTATATTATATCCTTTCTAAAAATTTTATTTCTTTCTTATTATCTGACTTCATTTAAATAGAAAGGTCTCAAAAATTTTATTTCCTTATATTATAACTTTCAAAAAAAAAAAAAAAAAAAAAATATTTTTATTATAACCTTATTAAAATTTTTATTTCCTTCTTGTCCAGGCCCCAAAATTTTTTATTTCCTTATTAACCTCCTTAAAATTTTTATTTGTATTTATTATTAGACACTGACCAATAGAGATTTAACAAGGGCGCAATGAATTCTATCTTTATCTTACCTCTTTTTTTCTTTTCTCTCTCTCTCTCTCATCTTCTCATTCAGTTTTAGATTTTGTAAAATTTTTCATTTTTTTTTTCTTTTTTATTTTCTTACATATTTTTCCTCCTTTTTCATTAAGCATAAGTTGTATAACTTTAAGATGAATTATATGACAAGAAAAATTAATTAGATTGATTATTTATTACAGCAGATATTAAAAGAAAATGATAAAATACCACTCTATTATTAAGCTTCTTGCTTGCTTACGTGAAAATTTATATATATTGATTCTGATCATATTAGAGAAGTTTTATATATAAATATATATATAAAAATATATAGATTAATTTCTTGTAACTTCATTTACCGGGAAAAAGAACTAAAATAAAATTTCTTGCAACTTCTCACCTGCCCAAACTTCTCAACATCAAACCCATTCTAAATGTAAGTCTAAGAAATTAAAGTTTATTGAACTGAATCTGTTTAGGTTTTACAGTATTTGATATATAGTCCAAATGTAACCCTAAGAAACAAAAATTTATTAAAATGATGCTAATGGTACGATAAAAAATTAATTGTGATTATTTACCCAAAAAAATTAATTTATTGGGAAAAAAATTAAATGTCCCGACTATTGTTGTGGATGTTTAGTACCTAAAACATTTGGTAATTTAAGCGACTCCTCTAAATCTGGATAATTTTGGAGTAAACAATATAAAACAATCTTTTTGAATTGCTCCCAAAATAAAATATTTTATTAATTACTACAATCTGGATAAATGTCCTAGATATATAACGGTGTTGGTTCGGGAGCTTGATATTTCCCTTTCGAATTGTACTTCTAACATGAATGATTAATGTGATATGGCCCGGATATTTGTACTCTAAAATACATATACATATATATAGGACAGCAAATTGTAATACTTTTTATTTTTTAAAGCAGGAAGTCGATCATATCTTTTAGAAGAATACTCTAAACAGCTGGGTGTCTAACTTATGTCAGTGAACATCATTTTTTATTCGTTTTATTGAATACATTTCAATAATAAATTAAAAACATGACATACACACATACGTACATATAATATATGATTATAATGATACGGTAAAATAATATAATGCATCACAATACAATATAATAAAATCAAAATCAAAACAAAAAGTCTAGGGTTTAGAATAGACTTTTCATACTTAAATTGGATATGTTCCAAAATTACGTGTTTGATCGATCAGCACAATAGATCTAAATTATAAAATATGTGACATAATGCTTGTGATTGACTAATTGGATTTTTGCGACATAAAAGTGGAAAATATTTTAATCAAACATGTCAAATCAATTAGATATATAATTAAAAATAGAAAGCAGCCTCTTTATTGTTGTACATAAACAAAAAATTAAATCCTAAGATTGAAGACAAATTTAAATTGTTTCATTTTCTTCATTTCGCCCAAAAAGAAAAAGTCCTGGTCCAACACGTGGACACTGAGAGTAAGCAACCGGTAAACCATTCAGAAAGCTTTTCAACTTTTTTTTAATACATGCTAAGATCAGGCTATCATCATGGTTAATCATGTGTACTTTTATTTTTTTATTTATCAAATTTTTATCCTAAAAATAACACACACTTTGTCCTCATAAAGTTTAGAACAGAAAAAATTTTAAATTCCTCCACTTTCACTTCTCAACCAAATAAGGGACAAAATAATACTAATAATACTAATAATAATTCCTTATTTTAATTTTTCGTTCTTTTTCTCCACACCAAATTGGACAAGAGAAAATTTGTTCAATTCAATCCACATTCTCCTCCCTAGCTTCTTTTAATATTCCTTTATTTTTCCCTCTTTTGTTTATTTTTGATTTTTATATATAAATTATCTGTTGGAAGTATTTTAATAAAATATAATTATAACACATCATCTAGCACTCATCGCTCTTAATTAATTATTTGTTTTTATTTTTATTTTTATTTTTATTTTTATTATTATTTTATAATCCTAACAAGAAAATAAGTCAAACGTCATATGACATCTACATGAAATAACATTAGTTAAAAACATAAAACCAAATATACGAATATGCATAAAACCAACCAAATTTAATTAATACCCCCTCATATTAGAGTCTTGACAAATCAGAAAAAAGTGTCAGCTCTTAGGGTAATTAGACTTTGAAACAGATGGATCCCAACATGTGGGGAAGGTCATCTTAAATTGATCTTCTCCCACTTTACAAAGCTGATATGACAAAGCCCGGTAAACTGGAAGAAAAACAAGCAAAGATAATAGAAACAAGATATTTACACGCCACACTAACTAATGAGCTGTCAGAGCTGATATGACAATGGCTAGTTGACTACGATGGTCGTTGAGCATTAATGATCCAACAATAACATTAACTCTAATGCTGAGAGTTTATGTCATAACACATGTTTCACCATTCCCTTTGCTTAGCCAAGCTTCTTATCCACCGTTCCAAAGTCATTCCGAGTGTCCCAAGTAATTTGTGTTAGTATCTGGGGCTCTATTGTGGTATTGTCACTAATAAATTATATCTTATTATATAAGTGCAAATACAGTAGTTTTAGAATGTTGACTCAATCTCTGTGGTACGACATGGATGTTGTGTAAGTGTGTAGTGAGCCGTCCAATGTGGTATAATACATGTATTGTGGTACGACATGAATGCTGTGTAAGTGTGTAATGAGCCGTTCAATGTGGTACAATACATGTATTGTGACGTAAAGAATCTCACTTTGTAATCCTATTACTACATTTTAGGATTTAATCTGGATGATGAAACTATGTGATGAATGTTAATTTCAGAAGTTTTGTTGGTGTTTGTCATCCTTCCTAGACCTCGTTCTTCAAACTAGAAAGTAACTTCCTTTAGCGCACCTCTGAAAAAAATCTCTCCCTGGAATCACTTTTGACGGAAGCACCTGGATCATCTGTTTTGGATTATTACCAATACAAAGTGTTATGGGCTAATATTTACTATTTGTTGCAGCCAAAGTCATAATGTTTTGAAAAAACAAATTTTTTGACCAAAATACTAATGTAAAAAACTGTTCTTTTATCCAAAGTACCCATACTATTAATTACAAGTGCTACTTTTGTGCATGCAAGTGCTACTTTTGTGACCACGGGTACCATTTTATTTTATTTTATTATTATTATTATTTTTTTTTTTTGTGTATAGATCGTATTATAATGTATCATTTTTTTTTATACGCAGACATGGTCTACACAAAAAATGGTACTTTCGTACACAAAAAGTGTACATATGTGTATAAGAATGATACTTCTATGCACAAAAATGGTATGTGAAAATAGTAAAGATATTTTAGATAATGAACAATATTTTTTCATATCCATATCAATATTTTAGTAAACTTCATTTTTTTAAAAATCATGGCTTTAACTCCAAAGGATAAATATAGGTTCATGTATTTTTTTTATTTTATTTTATTTTTTTTATTTTTTATTTTTTTTTTGAATAATGATGTTATAACACACAAATACTTCCAAATATATAACGAAAAAGGATTGGGAAATAAACCAAAGCCAGTACACATCCAAGTTCTTGAAATCACTTTGACAAAAGAACTTCATTGACCAATTTGTCCAAGTGAAGTTGAGAAGAACCACCAGGTCCACTAGCCACTTCTGCCTTCCTCTTCCACTCCATTGCCTTCTCCTTCATCTCCTTTCCTTTCCTTCCCTCCATCAACTCCCTCACAAGCTTCTCCACTTCCTCTCTCTTCACATCACTATCTATCTCCATGCCTATGCCCCATTCCACGCAACTGTACCGGCAATTAGTCAACTGCTCGGCAAAGAACGGCCAGCAGATCACCGGCACCCCACCGGTCACACTCTCAATCGTCGAGTTCCACCCACTGTGTGTCAAGAACCCCCCAATAGCCGCATGGGTAAGGACTTGCTCTTGTGGGCACCAACTTGCCAACATTCCTCTTTCTTTAGTCTCATGCAAGAACTCAGCTGGCAAAATTGCATTCTCACCTGTTACTATGTCGGGCCTTATAATCCACAAGAATGGTTTTTGGCTATTAGCAAGTCCCCATGCAAACTCAGTGAGTTGATTGGGTGTCATGACAGTGATGCTTCCGAAATTTACGTACACCACTGAGTTGGTTTGTTGCGAGTTGAGCCATTCGATGCACTCGTGTTCTTCTTTCCAAAGATTGGAGCCAATAGATTTCAATCTTTCGTCCGAAATTTGGTTGACCATCGAGTGGAGAGGACCGATGGAGTACACACGAGGATGCATGGCGGAGAGAGCGTCCAGTACTTCTTGTTCCAAGGCGTCGAAAGTGTTCAAAATGATAGCAGAAGCTTTGCTGATGGACACAGCTGATTCATTGATGAGGAAGTTGAGCATGATGTCTTTTGAGTCTGTTGTTCTGATGAAACTTGGAAAGTCTCTCAACCGAATGTTATTCATTCCTGGTACCCAATCTAAAGTTGTATCCAGATATTCATTTGTTAAACAGCTCAAATCTGTAAATCAAAACAAAAATTACCACAGTAAAGGAGTTATAATCGGTTTATGTTATCAACTGATGTGAGAATTATCGAGATAATTGAAGAAAGAGATTTTATTCTTATTCGTTAATTTGTTAGATACTATTCCCATTTAAAAAGAAAAAAAGAAAAAAAAAAGAACTCTCTTTAATTTATTGATGTCACACTTATTTAATTTATTGGTGGTCATTAATTTGTCCTTATTTAAAAAAACAGAAGCCTTATTGATCCCGTTTTTATAAAAAGTGTTATTTTTAGAGAACACGTGATTTTTACAAATTGAATTCCCTAAATATAACACTTTTTTTTTTTACGAAAATAATACTAAACATGTCAAAATTAATTAAATACTTAAGTGAAAGAACATGAATGTTGTTCAAATTTAAAATTAGGAGTTTTTTTACTAAAAGTTGGATCTGACCGGAATAACTCCCTCATAGACTGACATTCTTTAAGTAATGCATAATAATGAATTATTATTTTTTGAATATAAAAAGTGATCCAGATTTTTTTATCACGTGAACTATAGAATTAAAAACAAACTGCTTACTGGATTAGAGTTTATTTACTATCAGTTTGACCACGTACTTGATCTACACCATTTCTGTCATAACATCAAAATCACGAGAATTGAAACCACTCATGAACTTATCCCACCCTATGAAATCAAATAGAACTTGACGAAATTTCTAAACGTTATGTAATAAAAAAAATTAAAGGGAGAAAATTCATACCACCAATCTCATTTATATAAGATTAAGACGACGACGACGACAGCAATACACTAGTTGATATCACAATAATTATTTTTGTAACAATGATCATGAATAAAAGATCTAGTTAATTTACCTTTGACTGGTGTTAGTCCTCTTTCTACCAGATGAGTGTACTGTGTATAACACAAGAACCCACAAGCGCTTGTGGTCCAGAATAGTACTTCAGGGATTCCAAACTCAGCAGCAGCTTTGGCAGTGAAGCTCATGCAACCGTCGGAGATGATACAAGTCACCGGCGGGATGTTGGAAGCCGATGACTCCTCGTTGAGCTTCGAAAGGAGGCTGCGGAAAGGTTGCAGGCAAGTCTTGGTTGTGGAATCACAGAGAGAAGGGATGTCTTGGGTGGAGTCGGCGTCGGAAGGAGGGAGTCCGTCGGGAATGGTCTTGAACCGGAAGTCCGGCAAGCCGTCGAGGGAGTCGGGGCCTCTGGACTTAAGCAGGCGCTTGTGGTTGTACTCTGTGAGGACAAAAGTTACGTGGAAGCCTCTGTGGTGAAGGACTTTTGCTAGTTTCATCATTGGGTTTATGTGACCTTGAGCTGGGTATGGGACACACACAGCATGAGGTTTCTCATTCACACCAGTAGAACCCATCTCTCTCTCTCTATTTCTCTCTCTAGATTTCTCACTTATCACTCTTAAAATGGTATGACTAAAGAAGATGGGCTCTCCCTTTTTATAATGGAAAGTTCATGCAAGACTAACACAACTTTGCCGACTTACGTTATCAAATACTCTATTCGTACGATAAAAAAAAGTGTCATTTTTAAGAAATCGTAACACTCACAAATTGAACTGACACAATTTCCTAAATATGACATTCTTTGCAAGACGAAAAAAGTATGATTTATAGTGTTTTGTTTCACTATAAACTTTTGAAAGCAAAAAACACGTACAATACACTTTAAACAGAAAACAAGAAGCTTCCCAATGTCAACATTTATATAACACATATATAGAGAATGCAATATTCACGTGATATATTATTAAATAAAAAGTAAAATGTATTTAATTTGTTTTTGCATTTACATTGTTATATGGTGTTGGATTTTAGATTTAATTTCACAAAATATAACTAGACCTAAAGTGTAGGAGAGTGATGTAACGGATGCGCATTTGTTTACTTACTCAAAAGTTCAAACTGTTGAGTAATGTTACACACTCATCAATTCATATCATTAGGCCAAAGGCTCTTTGGTAATTTATACTCATGTTATTTTTTATTCGGATACGATATGAGATAAGTCTTCCTTTATAATATTCTCTCACCTGAACTCACAACGCCCTCGTTGTAATCGGGTCACCCTGCGTACTTAGAGTGGCTCACTAAGACGTTTTTTAGGTCGAACGCTTAGCGTGGTACCGAATTAAAAACTGAAATTGACTCTAATACCAAATGTAATAAGTGACTATATGACTCACAATAATTATGTTTAGTAATCACTTTTCGCTTGGACTGTTATGTCGGCGATCTACTTTATCAGTTTGAATGGTGCAACTCTTTTATAACCACACTATGCAATATGAGAACCAAGATAAAGTTAATTATATGAATGTTGAAGTTTAAATTAATAATTTTGCATCGAGTATACGAAGCCCCACTATATGATTTGTAAAAATATTAATTTAAGGGATTTTCTCATGCCCCACTATTGATATGTTCTAGTTTTGAAGCTATGGTACGAAAACCACATGTGAGCATTAACTTTTACATAAAATAATAGAAAAACAAATTAAAAATATGTTATCTTTTAGCTAGAGCATTAAAAACTGTCTGAAATTAGAATGAAAGCGCAGATTTCAATGCTTTGAATCTTGGGAAGCAGTAAGTAGGGCGTTACATTTATTAATGATAAGGATAGAGTAAGTCCACAACAACTGCACAAGGATAAATGAAATTTGGGGTTTTGGCAGATTTGCTTGGCCACCTATTCTATTCTCAGTTTATCAAGTCTATTTAAAGGAATCATTTTCGAGATACGCATTAAAATATAAAATAATAACTTATTCTGGATCCAATTTGCATTCACATTTTCTTTATCTTCAATATTAATGTTTGATTGAAGTTTAGTTTTACCTTTTTAATCTCTGAGATGAAATCATACATTTTATGAACAAAGTAGTAAAATAACATACTATCGTTATCAATTGGAAGATCGTTATTATTAGTGATACAAGTTGAAAAATCATTACTGACGGTGATAGGAGAGGTAAGTGAGATTATAAAATATAAAAAAAGTTTATATGAAATATTCACAAACTAAAAAGAAAAGAGTTAAGTGATATTAAAATAATACTACATTCAAAGTCCCTTCAAATCTTATTCCATTTAGTATCATTTTTCACTAAATAAATTTTAATTATTCTAAGTGGTACCTCATCTCCTATATGTAAGTAGGGGTGTATTCAAATTCGGTTAAACTGAACATTCAAATTGAACCGAACAATTTGGTTTGATTTGTTAACGATTTGGTTCAATTATGATTCTAAATAGTATTACAAAAGTTTAGACTTCGCTTCCTCAAGATTGGGAGCTAATTTTTTCATAAAAAATTATAATTATTGCGAGTGCATATGAAAGGAAAGATCTCACATAAACTTTAATATCAATATTGTTTAAAAATAAAAATAATAAAATAAAAATATGCTGTAGTTGGTTTCATTCTAAATGGTCCATGGTCAATCTGATAAAGTCAAGTCAAGTAAAGCCCACTAGAAAGTAGAAACTTTTCGTGTATCGTGAAAAATACTCCACCAGTATCAATTTTATATGGAGTAGAGTAGCACATAGTTGAACAGTAGAGATAAGACAACTCGAGATGCGATGTAATTAATTAATATCCAAAAGCTTCCATGATGTTTAACATAATTTTAAAAAAAAATCGAATTCAAAATGTATTAAAAAGAACTCACAGTATTCAGTTCCATTTCTTTTTTTTTTTTTTTTTTTTTACTTTCTCAATGAGAAGAGGGGCGGCTGAAGTTTTAAGTGAGTTAAACGATTGCTTAAGGTC
>JAOTQH010281178.1:0-10185 GCA_025631255.1 Cornus kousa
CTCAAAGACTTAAAAATATAATTTTACTTTTGGAAAAAGTAAAAATAAGAAAATGAAAGCGTTAGTAAACGAACCCTTCATGTTTTCCTTTTGTGATGGCAATTGGGTCTATGGGTAACAATGGTAACAATTTGGCAAGCCGTTTAGCGTACATTAATGCCTTTGCATTCGTAATATGTACATGTAATATATATATGTGTATATATATATATGTAATACCCATTATATATACATAATGATGCCTGTACAAAATCTTTGCATTTGCTTTGGAAGAGTGTTTTGATGAGAAAAAAAGATTTTAAAGGTATTTTAGGATTTTTATAAAAAATAAGGCAAAATTGATGGTCTAGGGGGCAATTTCCTCCAAATTTGAAAATACAAGGATTTATACAGAGTTATTTACTAGTATGGGGTGTTTCTTACACATTTTTTATATAGTGATTTTTTTTGGCACTTAATCCCCTAAAAAAACTCATGATATTTTTGGGATTGCTTTTCTATTCCTTAAAAAGGTTTTTAAAATGGATTAGGATCGCCTAAGTTAAAACTTCTCTACATTATCCTAAATTGAATTTTAGAAATTTTGACATGTGACCTTTATCACATATCTATGACGCATAATGCATCACATCAGCAAATTAAAAATAAAAAAATAAAAATTAAAGTTGTTTAACCGATGTACAAAATGCTAAAACTTCTTCAACTTTCCATTTTTTCTGAACTCATATGCCTTAAACTAGTGGGTTCTTCATGGATTGGTATAGAATTGTTGTTGAAGTTTGCAAATTTGTGGTAATCATCGGTGAATTTGAACCCTAATTTTTAGTTTTGATTGAATAATTTGCACTTAAACGGAATCAAATGCAGTTACCAACTTGGTGTAATAAACAAATCATATATTCAAAAAAACACAATTATCATAAAAAAAAAAAAAAAAAAAATTGAACAACCTAGCTTTATGTCCAAGAAATTGAAAGGAGCAGAGTTTAGTTTAAACATAAAAAAAGAATCAGAATAGAGGAAAGACAATGAAAGGTGAATTTTTTTTGGAGAATCTAGTTGCATGAGATGAAAAAAAAAATAAAAAAAAAAAAATAAAAAATAAAACAAAAAATACCGGTAGAGAGAGGTGGGTGGTTGGAAACCTAAAGTTGTTTTTCTTCCTCAAAATCTTATCATTTCAATCATTTTTTATTACTAAATTATGTGGAGCATTGTCACCCCTAGATTTAGGTGAAATGAAACATGTTAAAACCATAACAATTCAAGTTGAGATAATATAGAGAGATTTTAACTTAGAGGATTCTAATCTTTTTAAAATTGGGTTTAGATATGTTTGATAACCATTAAAAACGTTTTTAACGGTTACCAAAATTAGCTCCAGCTTTTGAAAGAATTTGGTGCTTTTAAAAGTGTAAATATATGTTGAATATTTTAGTTAACTTTTTTTGTTAGATAATTTGTCTTTAATTTTATTTTATTTTTATTTTTATTTTTATTTTTTTATAAAGACAATTACACTCATTTCTCGTTATTATTATCAAATATGATGACATTAAAAGATATTATTATATAATTAGAAATAGAAATATTTAAAAAAATATTATTACAAAAAATAATTTATTTGTGAATAGTATTGTTTCACCACATACCTACCATGTTTTTTTACTTATTACAAATTTTTGACAGCTGTAATGATAATTTTTTTTTCTTTTTCTTCCAACAACAACCCTAACCAGGCTCTTAGTTAAACCAGTTTGATGCTGGAAATGAGAGCAGGCTAAGTTTTACTTGAGTATACCACGTGCTCACCACTTTATGGTGCATACGCCTATTTTTGAAGGGTTGTTTCCTCTGGGAAATTCCCTACATTTCAAAGTTCAATTTTCTTTTTAAAAATATTATTTTGAATGTATTGTTTCTAATAAAATTTCAAATATTATTATCTGACCAGGAGGGAATTGTGTTAGTTATCACTAAAATTCGATTATCAATAAGAATTGAGAAACCTAGATCATAACAACATTTCACGGTCGCAGTGGATCAATGTGGTTCCAGTAAATAAAAGGAGCACGACAAATTGAGTATAGATTTATTTTTAATCTTTACACATTGAATTTACATTGTCACTGGGTCTCACACACACTGCCTCTACTGAGATTCGAACCCCTAACCTCTCTTTGAAAAGTAGGAACTTTGTAGGCCACAAGCCTGTTGGTTACATTGTCATACACAGCCAAATTTATTTTCTGAATGCACCCCCCTCTTTCTAGATATAAATAGAATCAGAATTGTTGGATTTTTTTTTTTTTTTTTTGGCCAACAAATATACCATATATACATATTCTGAGACGCCCTCGTAAAAACAATGGTCACCAATGCTTATTTCTATTGAATCGATATGGCTCGTCTTGTTGTGTGTAGCGTTTTTGGTTGCTAGCCATGCGTTGGATATCTTGTAGTACTTCATGATACCACAATCCTATCCTAAAAAGAAGGTATCTATACATTAATACTCATATGTATGTATATGAATCCACATACCCAAAATTTGGATTTGAAGATTATAAATTTTATAGCTAATGGCCCAACACTGACCATATGCTTTAGTTCATTGAACCATACATGCAAAATTCAAACGGCCAAAAATGATAATATCTTGGTTCAGCATTTTGGACCTTTTGACGCCAAAAATGTTTGCCAGCTTTGATGATACAACATGCTAAATCATAAGGTGCAGAACCAGAACCATCAGAAATAATATCTGACAAATCATGATCCCATCAAGTGATCAAATAATACAGTACAAGATTAGAAGATATCATTCACCGGTAAAGACACAAAAAAACCGTCAGGTAAAAATATTACCGGCAGTTGAATGGCACCATTCATTTGTCAAATATTAGTACAATAACAGACTAAAACGGTCCCAAAAAATTGATCAAAGCACTGCTGGTGAATCTGATCCGCTGTCATGAGACGACCTCTTCTTCACTTTATTTGTTGCTGATTTAGCAGCAACTTTGCTCTGGGATTTTTCACAATAGCCTCTTTTACCTTCTGTCCAGTTTCAACACCTTCATAACTATTGCTTCCCTAAAACTGAAAAACTTGCACATTTTCAGTTACCCATAAACATAAAAATCCCAAAAAAAAAAAAAAAAAAAAAAAAAAACATTTAAATCAACAAGGAAGTTCAGACTAAATTGCTAAAGTATTGAGTGGTGTTTATTACTCTGTACTAAATATTTGCGAAATTGTATTCCACAAGGAAGTTCAGACTCAGGTGACCTTTAATCCGATGGTCAAATCACCTATATTTCAAGACTCAAATGTAGCTTTATGTTCCCAAATAAACCATTTAAATCCTATATGATTTATTAACATTCCAAACTTAACTGCGAAAATATTTGACAGTTACCATCTCAATCCATTCAAATAAAAATTTAGATTCAGCTTCAATTATGAACGGTAAAATTGAAAATCGTAAATGGAAACAAAGGCAATTCTCTTTAAGTTTGAAACATCCTCAACAATGATATGGGGGAGGGGAAAATTTTGAGACAACTAATGTTTTTCAAGAGAATGAAAACAGGACCAGTGTCTTGTTGGACAATCAGTAAACAAACAACAATACTTTTATCCACCTACCTGAAATTGATTTATATGGATAGAAGTAAGATTAAGACCCCTCATGACCTTTGTAGCAGTAAAATCAGATTTTAGACAAAGATTAACCGGAATATACATATGCTCAAAGTGGCCATGAAAAAGCTGTCTATAGATGAAATGGCAATAAGAATATTAGTGGAAACATTGACAAGCAAGGTAAGAAAGTGATGAGAATGGAAGGAAGGAGTGAGATGCATTGGAAGAGAACAAGATGATGCTCCACCAGAACCGTCATTTCTCTGTCATTTTTTCCTTTTTCTTTTGCTGCGATGGGAACTAAAATTTTAAGAAAGACATTTAATTAGTAAGATAATAGTGCAATAACATAACAATCATGTACTAAACATGCTAGGAATATGCATAACCATTTTGGTGATCCTTACTGTCGATGAATTGCCTTGCGTAGACCAAGTTTGCCAAGAGTTACTAGGAGCACTAGAAGCAGCAGAAATCTCTAATGAAGAGTACAAATTAGACCATGTTTTCCTCCTCCAGCAGTACTAAAGATTTAGGACCCTTTGTACCTCATATGCAGCAGGGGAATTTGAGAAGAAATGGTAATATCTGTGTAGGTGTGTTTTTTTTTAAAGTTGAACCACTAGATTACTGCCACTTGTCAGTTTGAATGTCATAGCTGCCACTCAGAGAACTTTGTGGTGGATGACAGACAGTACGTGGCCATTTGCCTGACTCTTCAACTTGAGAGAAATATTGGGCTTTAACTTGGGTCACATTTGCAAGAAATTTTCTTCTTAATTTATCAATTTATCAAGAGAATCAGCACATGCTCAAGTAGCTTATTGGAATTTTGAACTTGCACGTGCTGTAGAAGCATGGTGATCTGTTGTTGCATCACTTCAAGTTCCACTTTCATAGGAGGCGGCCCCCAAACAGCGCTTGGTGTAATCCCCAAACCACACATCCTAACACATCCCCTTCTTTCTTCTCCTCTCACTTCAAAGTACAAATCAAGAGGGGTAAGGCTACCTCCCGAAGTAGATGCACCTTCTGTTTGGCTTTTAGATAATTCTTCTAAACGAACCTGCAACACAAAATTAAGAAAAAGAAAGTAGCTTATTTGCATGGCTCCAAGTAATCAGTTTGTTCAATAATTAACAACTTCAGGTTTTCTTTTTGTCATGGTGCAGACCTACTAAGCAAAAAGCTTCTTTTCTGTCACGCCTACAAATGTGTGTGTGTTGAGAGAGAGAGAGAGAGAGGGGGGGAAAGAGAGAATGAAGTGTACTTATTGTTTAAGGATACAAATATTAAAGTTGCACCCTCTCTAACAGCTTAAGCTTTTGGAGTAGAGAGTGGTTAACATGGTATCAAAGCCAAAAGTCCCAAGTTCAAACCTCTCCGTCACCCTAACTAAAATTGAAAAACACATGTTGGATAAAAAAGAATGCCACACACGAGGGGGAGTGTTGAAGGATATAAGTATTAAAGTTGCACCCTCTCTAATAGCTTAAGCTTTTGGAGTAGATGGTGGTTAAAACTTATTATAGACCACAGACCAATTAGGCAAATTCAGAGACCCTTTACTATTTCCTGCACTTGCACAAGTTTCATCAAATTTTGGCATCACTCATTATGTAAAGTTGATTTTAAAAGTCATTTTGCTCACATATATAACAAGAAATAAAGGAGATTAATTTGGATCAAAAGAAGAAAAGTGCTACTATTTATGGATATATAATGACCTGAAATGATGAATTAACCATGGAGAGCGCAACTGAGGCCATGATTTAATTTTGGTGCCACTACCACCAGTGTGCAGCAGCAGCAGCAGTTGATAAAAGAGGGGGGAAATTGCAGGCTTCAAGTTTTATATGGAAGTCTTAAAGGAGAGGATGAGATTATTGATAAGCCTCTCACTGTGGCCGTGGTTTAGTTTATTCTCTCCCACCACCATTATGACCTCTGCGCTTATTCTTTTTAATGTTGTTTTTTTTCCTCTAAAAGGAAACCTCATTGCAATTGGCAGTAACTAATAGTAAAATATAAAGGAAAATATCACTTACCTCTCTTGAGGTTAGGCCTAACTACAGGCAGTACCCCTAATGTTTTAAAAATTGAAGAAACCTCCCCCCAGTGTGACGGAGCTAGATTGTAATACCCCAAATTCAAAGGATAGGATTGGGATTTAATTATTTGTTTTATTGCATTTTTAATTAATTATATGGCTATGTGAATTATGTGTTAATTTGATTTAATTGTTATGTGATTTAATGGTGTGCATTTAATTATATGTTTGGATAATTTGCTTGTTAAATGATGTGTGTTTATTTGTAATTAATTGTTAGGATTAAATGATTTATTTGTTTTATTTTTATTTTTATTTTTATTTTATTTTAAACAGATTGGATCTAGATAATGATAATGGACCAACCTAATGGGTCACATAGACAACTTGGATAGGAAGTCTTGATGGGTATGGATAATTACCTATGGATATTAGTATATATATATGGGTGTATATGTATATAAGGTAAGTAGTACTGTTATTATTATTATTAGCATTAGTATTAATAATAATAAAGGGATAGTCAGTTATATATATATATATATATATATTAATGTTATATAATTATATATGTATATACGTATAAACTGATATATTAATGTTATATACATACATACATATTTATTCTATCCCAAAATAAATGTCCACATTTTTATAACTCAATTGTGTGTTAGATTGTGATCATTTTTAATTTTAATTCCTTAAAAGTATGTTTATAATTTTTTTATTGAAATTTATATTAATTTTTTTAAAAAAATTTATATACAAGAGTAATCTAAGTATAAAATTAACTCATTTTTTAATGTGTTAGTAATCTAATATAAAACTAAAATGAACTCTTTTTCTAATGTGATTTCTTTAAGGGTCAGCTTGGTTGGAGGGTGATGGAAGGAAAAGAAAGGAAATGAAATATCATGTTTGGCCTCGCATCATTAAAGAAAAAGAAAGGAAACGGAGGGGTTTGGAAAGATACAATTTAGGCATTTTGGTTGGTTTTGTCATCCTTTCAAAAATGGGAGGAAATGGAAAGAAAGGGAAGAAAAACAATAATTTTTAATAAAAATTTATAAATACTAATTTTGCTCTTATTTTATAGAAGACAAAATCTATACAAACAAGTATAATAGTAAATTCATTAAAATAGTTTCATTTCATTTCTTTCCCAAACATGATTACTATCATATTTTTTATTTTTTATTTTATTATTATCATTTTTATCTTTTTATTTTTTTCTCCTAGCTAATGTTATATCTCATTTTTTTTTAATTTTAATTTTATTTTTATTTTTATTTTTATTTTTTTCCCCCTATATCAAACATAGCCTAACTTGAGCTCCATTCAGAAGGTAAAACTCTGGAAGCTCATTTCTCTATTTATAGTGTGCGCGAGATCCTTTATGAACCCAACCATAATATGTCTCTTTCTAACCAAAGTTCAAACGTGGCTTGAATAAGATTGCTCAGGTTAAGATTCACACTGCACTCATATTGTTCACCACTACTTCGTATCCGACTTTACAAAGTGTTCGATGAAATTCCTCAGAAGAACACATTCTCTTGGAACGTACGCTATGCTCTTTGGGTACTCGCATCACAACATGCACATAGAAACACTTGAGCTCTTCTCGTCTTTCCTCTCTTCATCATCGTCTGCAAAACCGGATAATTTTACAATTACTTGTGTGTTAAAGGCATTGTCGTCTTTGTTTCCGAACTCAAATTTGGCTAAAATATTGGTTTATGGTTTTGTTATTCAAAGTGGTTTGATTCAGACATCTTTGTTTTGAATGCTATGATCACATACTATTCGAGAAGTGATGATATTGCTGCGGCGAGGACTTTGTTTGATATGATGACTGAAAGAGATCTTGTATCCTGGAATTCAATAGTTGCAGGGTATTCTCAAGGAGGGTTTTATGAAGATTGCAAGAGATTGTACAAGGAAATGTTGGGTGCTGAAAATGTAAGACCTAATGAGGTTACAGTACTTAGTGTTTTACAGGCCTGTGCTCAGTCGAATGATCTTATTTTTGGTATGGACGTTCATCGGTGTGTAATCGAGAATGAAATTGAAATGGATCTTTCGGTTTCCAACTCATTTATTTCGTTGTATGCAAAATGTGGTAGCTTGGACTATGCTAGAGAACTTTTTGAAGGGGGTGAGTGAAAAGGATGAAATTACCTATGGTGCGATTATTTCTGGGTACATGGTTCATGGATTTGTTGAGAAAGCTATGCGTCTTTTTGGAGAAATGAAAAAACCAGGATTGAGTACATGGAATGCTGTCATTTCAGGACTGGCGCAGAACAACTGGCATGAGGGAAATGCAGAACAACTGGCTTGGTTAGAGAAATGCAGGTGACTGGATTTAGGCCGAATACAGTGATACTTCCAAACTTTCTTCCTACAGTTTCATATTTTTCAAATCTAAAAGGAGGGAAAGAAGTACATGCATGCATATACTGGACCTTCCCTCTTTGTTGATGGCAAATAAGCAGATGCAATTTGATGCTATATCTCATTGATTCTAAACTTTCAAGTCAGATCAATTCAAGTACTTCTCTATCGTACCAACAAAAACAAACAAACAAATAAATAAATAAATAAAAATTACAAGTACTTCTCTAGATGATCCTGCTGAAAACTCGCATATTATTAATTCATTTACAAAAGTGACAAAGCCTTTAATTAGAGGCTGTAAAGATATGGCAGGAGTTTTATATACCAGAATTGAACGTAGTTAACTTGTAGGCAAATCCTCCAAAAAATGGAGGACATGTATAGGGATGGGGCTGATCATTTCTCCAATTTGGTCTGCCCTCCTTATGTTGAAGTAGCTGTGTCTCTTTGGTTCTCTCCTTTCTTCAATTCAAATCTACACTTTACTGCTCCAAACAAATCATGGAGCTTGTCCAATATGATATATCATCTTCATTACCTTTATTCTATTTGAACAGTATGATATACACACTTCTAAATGAGATCACAAATGAGAATAAAATTTATCTGTTGAAGCCAAACTACAAAATGTTGAGGCTGATAAGCAATGAATATTGCATATTCGAGCCCTTAAACGTGCATATGTTAATGCTTTAGCGATGCCTTTATCTCGGTTCTTATGTTTGTTTTCATTTATTTGCTATTTGTAGGTCTTTTACCCAAAGAGACGGGCAATTCCATGTATTTAGAGCTTATGGTGATGTTCCCGATGCTTAGGAAGATGTTCGGGGCCTATTCAGGACTCAACCGAGAAGATTTAATGAAGCACAACCTCCTAGGGCTCGAGCACTGCTTAGTGCTCGACCACAAATCTTCAGTGCTCGAAAACTGATGCAAGAAATTAAAGGAAAAAAAAAACTAAGTATGGAAGAAAAAATGCTTCGGAAATTTTCGGATCAAAATTTGGCTAAGTATGGAAGTAGTGCTTGAGCACTAAACCCAAGGCTCGAGCATTGATGTTCGTGCTCGAACACTAACGTCCTGAAAGTTTTCAAAAGTTGCAGGAAAGCTACAAAATCACTCTTCTTTGTTTCCATATGGGCCTAATTGTCCCCAAAAGCTGGAGAGCACATCCAAGGGGGGTTATGACTTTTTCTCCACTGTAAAAAAAGATAAAAAGACACAAAGAAGGGGGCTTGGCATTTTTCGCATTGCTTGGCGGCTTTTAGGGTTTGGAAGATTGAAGATTCCACTTAGCGGTCCATGGAGATGGCTTCTACACCAACAATGATGACATCCTTCCTCCCCATGAGTTGCTAAATCATTCCTTAGGGCATTGATGTAACCCTAATCCGAGCAGCATGGTTTGATTGTTCTTAACATTGGAGATTTTTATAGTTTATGTATATTGATAGCATGATTGTGGGCAATTGACTTAGTATTCCTAAGCAATTGGGTTTTTAATGAATATAATTGGTTTTTGATGAAACTGATCTCGTCTTAGAATTAATTTTGCTTAAATAAAAAATCAAACAATTTTATTGTGAGAGATTGGCGGCTAAGGGTTTCTCTTAACGGTAGAAGTAGTTATCATGCAATGGTGCTTAAACGACTATATGAATGAACGTTTTGATAATTCATGCCTAGGGAAGACGAGTTGTATTGCATGGTAAATTAGAGTAGTTAAGTAGACAATTCGTGCCAACCGAAGATGAGTTATGGCTTAGTAATTATTCATATATAACTTCTTAATTGAATTGAAGTGCGTTTGTAGCCACTTGATTTCCAAATATGCGCAAGTGTGAATTCTCCATAGTTGAGACAATTAACCATGTTATGAGGTTAGTGGTGAAGTCAATCCCTAAGTTTTTTTTCACTTTGATCTAAACCTTTGTTAATTTAGTTTTATTGCAATTTAGAAATAGAAAACACCAAATCTTCTTTCTCTTGAATCAAATAAAGATTAATTTTATACTTAACAATCCACCACAGTCCTTGAGGTTCGACACCCTCAACATAGCCCTATCCTACAAAGATACGTTCTATTG
>JAOTQH010281189.1:0-10185 GCA_025631255.1 Cornus kousa
TAGCAAAATTGTATCAGATTTAATTGTTTTGATCACTTAAGTGAACCCAAACAAGGCAAAATATATGGAGTATTTGCCATTGTCTCTCTTCTTTTCTTCCATTTTCAGTTCACTAATTGTACAGGGCTTAATTGTGTATTTCTGTTTATCAACATTTATGAGTTATCTTGGAATGAAAACAAGGTAAAAGAAGTGAAACAGCATGGGGTGGTTGAGAACTTGTTAATTTTTCGTCCATGGGAACTTGTCAAATTTTCAATATCATTTAGTTTGATCTCTTTTTTCAATATCATTTAACTTGTCAATTTTGGTTGACAACTGATTTGTACATGGAACTAGTCAATTTTTCGTCATCAGTTGTTGTATTCATTGGATTAGCTGAGATTGAAATTCCAAACCACTCTGTGTTCTACATGTGTGTCTGTGTTTTTATATATTGATATGGGCTATTGGTTTGTAATTTTGAAACTTCGTGCAATGTGATTTCGATCTATTCTGTTTTTTTAGCACTTCTGATCTAGATTGTTTTGGATTTTATTTAATGGTAGAATTGAAATGCCAAACATGAATTTGATGATTTAAATGGTAGTTGAAAATAGTAGTTGAAAATTAATGGTGGTTGTGAAAAAAAAAAAATAGCATCTCGGATGAAATGCACAATTGGAACAAAATTGCTAAAATATAGCATTTTGACATTGCAGTACCTCTCAAAATATAGATTTAATAGCAAAAGTAGCATTGTGCATTGGACATAAATATAGCATTTTGACATTGTAGTACCTCTCAAAATATAGATTTGACAGCAAAAGTAGCATTTAGTTCTTATATTTTCCATACCAAAATTCTTACAAGAGATGACTCAATCAAATTCTTTTTAACCTTTCCGAAAATTTTAAATTTGGTCCAATCCCCTATCTCCCATATATGCGTGGAACTATTTTATAATTCTAGGACTCCTTTACAATTCTCACTCCTTTAATTCATTAATGTTTTCTCCCAAATTTTCTCTTCAGATTAAAATTTGATAAAGCTAAGTGTGTATCTATTGGCATGGTTATATATGTAAAAAATAAAATAAATAGGATGAAATGTATAATACTTAATTTTCAAATTGTTGACAATAACGTAGTTTTGAAACTTTGTTGAAAGGACTGGTTCAAATAAAGAACATATAGAATTTTGAGTTGTCAATCAAATCATTTGTTATGTAATATGGTCAATTTTGTGTGCTTGTGAATTCATAAATAAGCAATTGTATATTGTCAAGAAATTTTTTTTTCATGTAATTCATGTTTTTTTTTTTTGGGTTAGCAATTTGTACTTATTTCTAGTTGGTCGTTTCTTTTTGGTGTTGCTGCTGTAGAAATCGTTGTTGTTGTATTTTGTTTATTTTGGACTTTGGGAAGGTGTCTCTCTTTTTGGGCTTTTTTCAATTTATTTATTTTTTATTTTTTACATTCTTCTCATCAACCTGATTCTCTTGGTCAAAAAAAAAAAAAAAAAAAAATCAAGTTCCTCCATCCGTTCAATATATATATATATATATATATATTATATTCCCAACTATAAAAGGCCAACAAATACTCTAATCTTTTTTTCATTTTTGGTTAATGGTGAGCTTGTATATAAGAAAGGAGGATGTATATAAGAAAAGAGGGGAAACAACATACAAATTGCACCCAAAGGCAGCCTAAAAACATAACAACAAAAGAAAATCCCAAAGTAAACAACTGCAGCACTGGTGCAGCAATGCTAGCCCAATAACTGATCAAATCAAATCCTATGAGACTAACCAAGAATGAATGCATGAAATGGAATAGGCCTGCACAAACATTGTAAGAAGGTCATTTTCAGCTATGATTAGCTTCAAATCAGCACCTCTTCTTAAGTTTGATTGTTGCAAGTCTTGATCTGATGCAAATCTTGATTTGAGAAATACTATGGTGAGGTGAAGTAGACACATTTCTGAAGGCTCTACTAGTTCTCTCTATCCATATGAAATAGATGGCTGCTGACAGTAAAAGCTTAATTATGTGTTAAGCTTTCTGGTGCAGTCCAATGAATTGAACACCACTGGATCAAGTAATTCCAACCACAAGGTAAGATGTGGAAACCTGCAATCTCTTGTGTGAACCTCTAAATCAGGAGCTGTAACTACATTTGAAGAACAAGTGGTCCATAGACTCACTCTCAGCATGACATAGGTAGCACTTATTTACATAGTGTTTATGAAGCATTGGTTTGGAGTCCAATGTAAAAAGCCTACCTCTGACTGCTAGCCAAGCAATACAGCTGTGTTTTGGAATGTGATGCTTAAACCAAATTAGCTTGTTCAGGTGAAGATTGGAGAAGGAGGTGAAAAGTATGCTGTGGTGTGAGAAAATGAGAAGATACCTAAATGCCTAGGCATCCACACAGTGCTGTCCTGCTGATCCAAGGGAAAAGGGAGGGAGTATAACAGGGATATGAAGTAGAGTGACTGAAAATAGTGGGGGTAGGCAGATGAGATAGGAACCACCCAATGATTATTGGAAATTAGGCTATCAACTGTGTCCTTAGTGTCCAGTTAAAGAATTTCCTATTCATTGAGTCCCAATTGTTTAACAATGGGGCCATTTGGGAGCCAGTAATCAAGCCAAAGTCTTGTATCCTTCCCACCCCACTCTGTACTTTATGATACCTCTTGCTATCTCCCGCATCTTAAGGGTGCCTCTCCAAAAACCAGAACTCAATGCTGTGGGTTTGATGCTCCAAAAGCTTCTTCCTTTGATGAGATAAACAATTGGTCCATGCCACCCACAAACTCTCCTTCCTCTGGCACAACTTCCAAATATGCTTCAACATTGTAACTCTATTTGAGAGTTCAAGGTCTGGAAATCCCAAACCCCCATAAATTTTAGGCCTACAAACTGCAACCCAAGCAACCTTTGCTCCACTCTTTTTAAAATCTGTTCCAGACTAATAAAAGCTCCTTAGGATTTGGTTGATATCATCCAACACCTTCTTGGGTAGTGTAAAGGCTTGGGACCAGTAGGATTGGATTGCACACAGCACAAATTTACTCTCCCAGCATAAGATAAGAACTTGGATGTCCAACTTCCAACTCTTCTAGTTATTCTTCCAACCAAAGTTTGACAATCCCGAGCTCTAATTGCTATGGTAGACAGTGGTAAGCCCAAGTATGTGGTTGGAAGAGTCCCAACTTCAAATTAGAGGAGTGCAAGAAGGTTTGCTTTGGTCCGTGAATCAACCCTTGAGAGAAATGCCTTGCATTTTGAAGGATTCATTTGCAAGCCAGAGAATGAGTAAAACATTTTGAAAGCTTCCAATATTGTTTAGACAAAAGTAAGATTAGCATGGGAGAAAACAAGAATATCATCTGCAGATGTGAGGTGTGTGATAGATAGCTTTTTGCACCTCCAATGGAACTTAAAACAAGGGTTAGACCTGACTTTGTAGTTAATTGAAAGAGTAAATACCTCCATTGCAAGAACAAATAGCATTCGTGAAATGGGATCCCCCTGTCTAAACCCTCTCTTACTCTTAAAGAAACCAAAGAGTTCTTCATTGAGGGAAATAGAGTATGCTGGTGTGGTAATACATTATGATACCCAATTAACAAAGATTGCAGGAAAACCAAATAAGTGAAGGGCATCTAAAATGAACTGCCAATGAATTGAATCAAATGGCCTTCATCAAATCAATCTTGAGAGCACAGTTTGGAGGGTGATTTGATTTATTGTAACCATTCAAGGGTTTTTGAGCCAGAATGACATTCTCTGAGATATGTCTCCCTTTAACAAATGCATTTTGACAAGGGCTTATAAGGAGTGAGAGAATAGGGCCAGTTCCAATGCTGGAAGCTTGGAAATGGCTTTATAGATCAAATTATAGCAGGAAATAGGTCTAAAATCACTGACAACTGAGGGATTAAGGATCTTTGGTACTAATGCTATATATGAACAATTAAACTCAGAAGCATTTTTCCAGAGATAAAGAAGTCTCTAATTGCAGCAATGATTTCCTGACCAATGATAGGCCATGAGAGAAGAAAGATGAATTAAATCCATCAGGACCTGGACTTTTGAAGGGATGAAAAGAGAGGATGGCAGTCTGGATTTCCAAGTCAGTGGGGATTGAGGTAAGGGATGGTATGCAGTGGTTTGGAACATGCTTGGAGATGAGGTGAGCAAAAGATGTCATACTTGTGTACCGCTGATAGCTTTGACCAAGTATGGATTTGAAATGAATTAGAAATTCATGCTTCATATCTTCACCATGCAGTTGTAGACCATTTGAATTAGTGATGGACAAAATTTTCCTTTTATTAGTCTTAGGGCTAAAACTCCCCATGAAAAATGCAGTATTTTGATCCCTCTCTTTGAGCCAATGAACCTGTGCCTTTTGTTTGAAGAACATCTCTTCAACAAGTGAGAGTTCCGAGAACTTGGAAGCCAACTCATTCTCATTTAACCTTAAGGAATCATCTATTGGATTCAGGTCAAGGCTTTTTTGACAGAGAGAAAGCTTCACTCTACAAGCAGCAACTCTTGCTGATATATCACAATAGGTTGTTTTGTTGAGCTGCATGAGAGGTTTCTTGATTGCTCTCAACTTTTGAACAAGAATAAACATCCTAGAACCATGGAATTCTCTCAGCCATTCATGGGAGACAATGTGGAAGAATGCTGGATCAAGAGTCCAGAAATTAAAAAATCTAAAGGGAATGTTTCTCTTTGGGGTGAGATTACCAAGCCTAACAACCATTGAAGAGTGGTATGATATGCCATGTGGCATGAATTCACATTCAGCTTGTGAAAACAATGCCATCCATGAGTAATTAACCAGGACCTTATCCAACTTCCTTGATATGTTAGCACAACCATAGCTCCCATTGGACCAAGTATGAAAAACCCCTATATACCTCAAATCCTCCAAACCATTTTTGTCTAAACAATCTTTGAATTCATGCATTCCTGCTGTCCATCTTAGTGCCCCACCAAAAGAATCATTAACATGCAGTAGAACATTGAAATCCCCCATCACAATCTAAGGTACATTAGATGAACAATGTGAGTTCAAAGCTCTCCAGAGAGTACGTTCTCCTTTCAACTGCTGTGTTAGTAGCATACGCAAATGAAGCAAGTATTCTCTTCTTGAGATCAATCAATTCCATGGAGCAATTAATCACTTGATTATGCTCTTCTGCAAAAATTAGAGAAATTTTTTGAGGGTTCCATAGAATCCAGACTCTTCCCAAGACTGAAGACAAATAATTACATGTAATACTCCACTGAGGAGCAATGAACTGGTGAATGGCATGCATATTACTACTGCTGACTTTGGTTTCCAATATGGCTAGCAAGCATAAATCGGAGTTTCTGATAATACATCTACACTCTATTTGTTTGAGAGTAGAGTTTAACCCCCTTATGTTCCATGCTGCCTAATTCATTTGGAGGAGGTTGTTAGGCTACAAAGACCCCTAAAGCCCTTCCTTTAAGGAGACACCATTAAGAACTGGTTTGGCCACCCTTGGCCTTCTTGCAATTTTGGTGTTGGTACTTGTTCAAATCGAAATAGAGAGAGAGAGCAAACGTATATACAACACTATATTTTCATATATCTTAAAAACCTAGTAATCTGTACAAGGCTTATATAAAGAGTATAAGTCCTACTTAATTAAACAAGGCTCCTATCAACTCTCTATAATTACATAATAACCCAACACTTATATAATATATATATAACACATTCTAGCAGTACTATTGTCTTACTTTTGCTAATGTTGTTTAATGACTCCATTTTGGTAAAGAGAGATTTGGAAAAAGATAATCTAAACTCTAAAAAAATTAAAGAATGGCTATAATGGTACTAAAAATTATGGGAATAAAAGTGGATCCCTTTGTAATTTCATTTGGAGTGAGAAAGAGACTGAAGCGCCCGAGGATAATTGTGGAGCACCAATATCAGTTCCCTTAATTTTTACTTATTTTCCACAAAAATGAGTAATAAGAAAGTTCATGTATTTTTATTAAATATGATGAGACATTAGTGTAACTTTTTCTTCTCTCTTGAATTCATATAATGGGTATTACACTTTCGTATATGTAAATGTGAGTAAAACAATGATATATTGAAGTAAAAAAATACCAAAAATGAACTTCTATTTTTATTTTTGTTAAGATTTATATATACTTCCAAAAGTAGGTTAAAAATGTCCAAATTAAAATTCCGGCATCTAAAAGCTTAACAACTTCTTTCTTAACCACTTCTTTCATATTTGGATTTAATCTCCTTTGGGCATCTCTAAAAGGTTTTTCAAGTTCTTTTTCTCTATTTTACATGGTTTTCCCTTTCTCACCTCAATCTCTCTATACACACATGTATATACTTTTCACTTCTTGAGTCAAAAGCGTTTCAATTGATACCATCGCATTTCTCATATTATTTCTTCCAATTTCTTTAAGGAAGAGTTGTGGTATACATATCAGAATTGTAGGCAAACTACACTTAAAATTTCACTAATTGGTAAGGTGGTATCACAAGTAGAGTCCACAAAGAATAGAAACTGCACAGTAAGTTTTTAAAACTAGCTTGGTAACATACAAGGATTACAAGTCTGTGATATCCTCGGTTTTTCAATTTTTGTTTTAGGCAGTAAGTCGTTGCTATCAGTTTATGTGTGTCTAATTTTAGTTTCAGCACATGGGAGTCTTAGTTGTTTATTAAGTAAAGTCGTAAGGTGGAAAATGATGAAACCCTGGACAGGCCCATAAGCGTTATTAGCCCACTTATATCGAATATGGTATAAATTGGGGGAAAAAAAAAAAAGAAAAAAGGGAAATCCAAAGGGTGTGTGCATGTGAAACAGGTGGTGTAGTGTCAAAACTTTCCTTTAACTAAAAAGGCTGTATAGAAATATTAAGTGGAGAGCAAAGTAATAATGAAGTACAAGATCTCAAGTATAGAGAAATTGCTACCATTGTGGGAGTGTATAGGTGGCAGAAGGATCACAAGTTTGTTTGTTTTGGATGGGTCTTTAATATATATATATATAATATATATATATATAAATGGAGGACATGTGTGATTGTGCATGTGCTGGAGGCTGCCAGATGTTGCCTCAATTCTACTAAAGCTTCTAAGTTAGAACAGAGAGTTAGAGAGATGGAGTAGCAGACGAGGAGGAGGAAGAAGAAGAAGAAGAAGAAGAAGCAGAAGAGGAAGGAGAAAAAGAAAAAGGAAAAAGGAAAAAGGGCAAACCATTCAAAAAGGGGATTTCCAAAAGGTAGGTTTCCAAATCTTAAAATCTTCTCAAATATGGTGTTCTACAGTAGCAAAAATTGAAATTGTTCTTTACAGAATATTTTCTGAAAATTTTGTTTTAGTTGTGAAATTTCTTTGTCAAGAATCTGAAATTGTTGTAAAATTGTTTAACCTCGAACCTAGCCTTGTTGTGGAAATTTAAACTGAACACTAGGGCTTCCGGGCTACTATTTACATTATTTATCTTTATTAGTTGTCTTTGAAATTTTGAGATATTGAAATATTCTGAAAATTGAACTTGTGGAATTTTGGGTTGACATAATTTCATTGAGTATTGAATTTTCTATGGATTTCTAAAGTTAAAAAGGCAATTCTGCTGTGTAAACTATTCAGGAAAGAATTTATCCACTGCTTCCGTGATATTTTATGATTTGATTCAAGTGTGTTTCCAATAATTTTATTTGCTAGTAATATTGTATACTTTTTTTAGTTTCTAATTGGCTTTGACGTCCCCACTTATGGCTAGTTTTTAAAGTGTAGATGTCTTTGCTGTGAAAATGAATTCAAGTATAGAGAAATTGCTACCATTTTGAGCAAATCTATTTTGACTTATCAAGTGTCTCGCTGGAACTATAGGGTAACTTTAAAGTACTGTTTGTTGAAGCCCCCTTGGCTTCAGTATCATACAATTTGCATTACTATTCTCTCTTCGTATAGATTTTTGAAAGATAGATGGTTTTGCTGGAAATTTTGTGATCACTTATTTTCGGTAAATTTTCTTGTATAAGCATAATTTAAATTTTATGAGGAAAGTTTTGGTGGTTGTTCTTAAACACACAAAAGACTCTAGAATTTTATTCGGATTTTTAATTTAGTATACTTGATATCTAGTAAATTTACTAATGAATACTGACTACAGAAGGAGAATGATTTTCTCATCAGAATTTGGTATTTGATTATGTTTTTCCACTCTGTATGTGCCTCAGAATCAAATAGATAGGGTTAGAGTTTCCCTTAGGTTGAAATAAGCCCGGGCCCTAACGAGGGGGTGTTCGAGGTCCTAGGGTGAGAGCTCCTGAAACCGAAGGACAGGGGCGGCAGTCCCAGGGGGAAGGTCCTTGAAGACGTATGAGGGTACACAGTGTTGGATTTGGATGTGTCTATTATCATTTCTCGGAATTTTGCTATCCTTTCTATATTATTTAACTTCTTGAATTTTCGGTTTTCGATACAATCTTGATATGAATCGAAATTGGAGATAATGTGGTATTTTCGGTTGGTTTGCAATATTGTAGTTTATTTAATCATGTTTTTTTGCAGCCTAGCCTAAAATGTCAGTTCCATTTCTGAAAAATATTTATTTATATCCTGTTGTGTCTTTCCTCAAATTATTAAAAGAAAAGAGTTTTTCAAGGTTTTCTAAAATGCCATCTATATCAAAGGCTTGTTCAAACCGAAACCTACTGGACTCTTTTGAGCTCACTCTTTTTGTTCTAAAACCTTTTCAGGGCTACGATGTGGTGAGATAGTTGTGGCTCAAGAGCCAGGTTGATCTTAGGCGAAGTTTGGAGGAGTAGAGGTCCTGGGGATTTTTTTTTGCTATGCATATTCTGGTGCCAGCTGCTGTATTTTGGTTTGGGTTATAGATTATGTATATAATGGGCATCCTATTGGGGGACTTGTGTGTACCCCTTCAGTTGGGCATTTATCCGAGCAGATAGTATGCATCAACCATAAATTTTACAATTTATCCACCCATAGACGCATCAATGTAACAAACAAAGCCTCTTGCTTCAGAACATAAACAATCTAGAATAATCAACAAAATATTCAGCAAATATTCACTATATAACCAAAATTAAATATAATGTCATGATTATAATATGTATGTGTAGGAAGAGGGAAAGAGAAAGTTACCTCTTTTAGCGTAGGAGAATCTGCGTCGCCATCAGTATTTAAGCCAGAGCCAGTCTGACCCTTGCAGATGATGGCACGCTGAGCAATTCGAGCAGATCTTCTGGGTTCAATCTTCATCAGCATTTAAGCCAGAATCTACTAGTGAATATTGTGATTTCTTTCTCTTTGTTTGGAGTTTCGATTGTCAGACCACTGTTAAAATAATGAAATGTATGGGCAGAGTGTGTTTTGATTTTTTTGAAGAAATATTAAGGCTGTGTTTAATGCCTAGATTTGGTGGAATTTGAATTTCTAAAACAGTAGTGTGTAATTTCAACTAAATTTTTTAAATTTAAATTTTAAAACACAGAATCCATTATTTCCAATTCAGTATTAGAAATTTAGATTCGGTGGAATTTGAATTCCTAAAATAGGAGTATATAATTTGAGCTACATTTTTAAAATTTAATTTCAAAACATAGAATCCATTATTTCTAACTCAGCATTATTAATTTAAAATTGGGATTATATTTCATATGATTTGAATGCCAAACATACTGTCTAAAATATGCATATATATAGGTTATGTGTGGATCTAAATTCCTAATATTTAAAATTTTGAACAAATTGTTTTTCTTTTATATATATATAATAAAAACTTCAAAATACCCTTAATAAAACCCACAATATTTGTTTTTATTTTAAATATTTATTACAAGATTTTTTAAAATATTTAAACATTCAAATTGAAAAAAAAATCCTTATTTTTAAGGGTCCTGATACTCAGGCAAAAATATTTAACCGATTAACTAGAAAGAATCCATGTGGCGTCCAGCTGGCAAAAAAAATTAATCCCACGCTTACATCATCACTCCGACGGCACAAGTACAACCCGCAAATCTCCGACCGACCATGGGCAATCTCTCGGCAACTCTTCAGTGATTATCGCCAATCAGTCCTTTCCGACTCCAGTCACCGCGAAATTAATGCTTTGGAAGAGAGATCTATTGGGTGCAAATC
>JAOTQH010281210.1:0-10183 GCA_025631255.1 Cornus kousa
GCCATGTGTTGCTATGTATCATGATCACATATATACATTATTTCCCCAAATCAATCATATATTTAGCATGTGTAAAGGGTTGGAGTGGAATCACTTCCCTAGCCTTCTCTATCTGAATATCTTTTCTCTAAAGTTCTTGCAAGTTATTGTTTTATGCAATTTAAATTCTTGATTCTAGTGACAAACCAACAAAACTCTATTCCCCCTTTAATCATTCTAAAAGTGATTTTAGACACCTTGGTTGCCATAAGCTAGCAATCTCAGTGGTTTGACTTACCAGACCAATAACCCTATTTTACAATGATTTGTGCTATTGCAAAGGTTGATGTATAATTGACAACTGATCAGTTTTATTTAACTCTTTGCTTTGCTTTATTTTATCTTGCATGAGATTAATTATTTAACTACTAAAAT
Source organism: Cornus kousa (assembly GCA_025631255.1). Lineage (NCBI taxonomy): Eukaryota > Viridiplantae > Streptophyta > Magnoliopsida > Cornales > Cornaceae > Cornus > Cornus kousa. Next base: position 415 of record JAOTQH010281210.1, read on the forward strand.
AAGTAAAGTTAGAAAGACACGGATCTATTTCTAAAAATACAAAACGTATGACTCACACATAATATATTTGGTAGTTGAAATACTTCACCACCCCTAGGAGGCAATTGCATGACATTGGGAGTCCAGAAAAGATGAATTCAGGAAGTATTTTATCCTAAATATGGAAAACAAAAGAGATTGGTCTCCTAAGATTGAACTTATAACATTCTCCACCCAAACTTATCTCGAAGAGCCAAGTTAAAATCTAAAATTTATTTGAACCCCCGCCTTCCTCCATCTTTTGGACCGTATAATGTACCCCATTTTACCCAATTGATCGCTGATCCTTTTACATTACCAAACCACCAGAAAAGATGTAACTTTTTTGAAATAGCCTTAGCCACGGAAACTAGCATTCTAAAGCACTTAAAGGAATAAGTAGAACATTTATATATCAATTCTAGAAAGGAAGTATCCCCTTCAACAATTTGACTTTGACTTCAATCTTTTGAGCGAGAATTTAAAGGCTTCTTTTTTTTTCGAATTGTTTAAGGCCTCTATAATTTGACTAAAAAAAGATGTCTGATTTGAAAAAATTAATTCTTTTCCTAGATGAAGGAAAGTAACGATCAAAGACACTTATATGGATAGAAACCTCCTCCTCTTGGTTTAGACATAAAAGCATTGTGTCATTACGAACAACATATGATTTACCATCAGAAGACCCCTTCTTATTTTGAACCCAAGAATAATGTATTCCCTCTTAGCTTATTTCAACAATAGGCTTAACCCTTTTACACATAAGCAAAACAAATATGGGGATATTTAGTCTCCTTGACGCATGTCCTTCAAAGGCTAAATTAGTTCTCCCGGCTCATTATTAATCGTGACATAAAATGAAATAGTGTTAACACATGATATAATCAGGAAAACCCCATGAGAATTGAAGCTAAAGCCTTTAAGCACACTCTTGAGCAATTTTCATTATATAATATCGTATGCCTTCACTATATCCAATTTGAAAGATAGTAACCATATTTTACCATTCATTTTAGATTTGAGGTAGTGCACAAATTCATGAACAAGTAAAATTTTCTCATGGATTATTCTTTGGGGCACCAAAGGTGTCTTATGATCTGATATCATAATTTGCATCACAATTCAAAGCTTATTAGCTATAATTTTGGAAGAGATCTTATGAAGGACACTATATAGACTAATTAGCCGAAACTGAGACATGGTCATGGGATGCTTAACCTTGGGCACAAAATAATGTTTATGTGGTTGAGGCTCTTGATAATATTTCCAAAAGAGTAGAAAACATTAAAGTTATTCACAATATCCTACTTAAGGATCTCCTAGTTCTTCTATAAGAAAAAATGGAGGAAATCATCTAGCCTAGGGGCTTTAAATAGACACATGTACCAGAGGGCATTTCCTACATGAACATTCTCTAGATGATGCGACTAGGAAAATTAAGGCAGGGACATTAGAGACTAAAGTAGCCAAATTGACCGGTGTTAACTTTGTTGTTTGCTAGATTACTAGATGCAGAGCCTATTAGCTAATGATGAAAGAAGCGACTTTCATTGACGTCTAAACCTTTAAATCTTAACCATGGTCCAAATCCTTAAACGAATGAATAGATGTTGGAAGAGTAGCCTGATTGCACTTCTTGAGATTATGTCCCATATAACCACAAATATAGTAGAAAGATGGGAGTATTTTATATTTGAATAGGATCCAAATTGTTTATTTATTATGGACAATACTAGTGCCTCTGTGAAAAAGATGGCGAATGTTGATCATAACTTTGATACAAACAAACCGCTCTGCTTTGAATAATCTTTCTCTTACTTCAACTGCATGAGAATGTAGGAAATAACTGCTATTTTTCAGGCAACCACTTTCTCAATGTATTCAAGAGGGAAGGTTCTAAAGATGGACTCAAAACTTGATCTTATGAAAACGGTTGTCTAAGATAGCTAAATTAGGGTTCCACTGAACCAATATTAGGAGGTTATATGTCAAAGTTTCAAGTTTCGAAATGGAGGACCTGGGGGGGGGAAAGGGAGAAAAAGTCTCCTTAAACAAAAACTGGAAAATAGAGTCAGTAATGTTGAGAACATTAAGAGTAGCTGGGCAACTCTATGGTTCTCCCAAAGTGTTACCCAAACTACCCCCATTAACTCCCTTAACAGACATGAATTTCCTCAATAAATTATTCATATCCCATTTAATGCCCTCTTGAATATCATTAGAGAAAAAAATTACTGATATAGTCTCTTCTACTGTAAGAGTAAATTTTCCTTAGGTTGAGAAATATACGAATTATAGAGACTTGCAGAGGTGAGAAGGATACCTTTACAATAAGAAGGCCTGAGTTGAATAATATAATTTTTTTATATTAAAAGGCGACTTTGGTGACTTTGAGGGTAATTAAGGTTTTGCAAAAAGTTCTAGTTCATACGAAGAAGATTGTTGTAGATCATGGAGTAGGGTAACTCTTTCACAAACAACCAGGGGTGGGTTCTTCTCCCCGGACCCATTCTCCTCCACGAACATCTTATAGGAACTTATTCAACAAGACCACCGAGACTTCATTCATCAATCTACATTACCACAACAACTTGACAGATTCAATGTTGTTTATTTCTGAAAGGAACATTGGAAATAAATTAAGCACTAGAAACACTCAGTGGTGGGTTACATATGGATAAGTGACCTTATTTTCTTTACATTAAGATCTTTATTGAATGTTGATGGTGCAAGCAATTTGCTCTTACATATTTAAAGGACAAATTTTTTATCATTCAATTTGAGTCTATGGAATATATAAAGAAAATTCTTCAACGTGTGCATACGTTTAAGAGGTAACCAATCATTCTTAAGATATGGAATAAGAACATAAATATGGAGAAGGACTTGCTTGGTTTTATACCTATATGGCTGAAAAACCATGATTTTCAAATTCATTGTAAGAACTATATTGTGGTTTCTAAAATATGTTCGAGATTTTTGAAGACTATTTTTCTTGATAAATCATTTTCTAGTCATGAGAGGGACCAATACATTCAGGTAATGGTCTAGATTAATGTGCAGGATGATTTACCAAAGGATATGACTATTGATATACATGGTGTGGACTATAACGTTCATTTTGAATTTTAGAGGAGGCCACAATTGTAATAATATTGCAAAAGAATTAATCATTTATCTGATAATTGTCAACTGAAGCACATTATAGAGAAGAAACAAAAGAAGGTGGACGTATGGCTGTTAAATACAAAGGTAAACTTGTTAAGGGGGATACTTCTAACCTAATGAATATTGTTAATATATCGGCATCTTTGGATGTGATCCAAGATGATAAAATAATTACAAATATTATTTTGAAGTTCCTAATCATGGAGATGAACCTTCAAAAGAGGGATTCAAATGGGAATATGTTGAAAACTAGGAAGGAAGTTAATGCTAATCATGTGATCAATGAAATGCCTCAAGAAGGTATCATTGTTCCTGTTGATGCTTATTCTAATATGGATAATTCGACCCCTTCTCTGACCCTTAGCAAAGTTAAAACTTATGGTAAGCCTCTAATTCCTACTTCCACCACTGTGAAGAAGTCTAATAATCAAGTTAAGGGCGGTAGAGATAAAATTCCTAAACCAACCTGGAAAGGTTCTTAAGTAGGGTTGTCATCTCTCTCCTTTACAATTTTCTATTATTACTGAATACTTTTCCACAATGGTGCATTAGATGGTTCCAAAATGGTGCATTAAATAGGTTTATTCAAGTGTGTCAATTGGCATTCTATTAAGAAGCTGAATCATTCAATAACACATTTGTTCTATGCTGATGATCTTGTTATCATGATTAAAGCTGATATTCATATTGCCAATTGCATTCTTAATTCTTTGAATCGATTTCATACTGTATCTGCACTATCTATTAGTCTACATAAGATGAACTTCTCAAAGTAGCGAGAAGGAGAAGGTTTTTGCACAAAATTCTTGTTGGTCCTTGTGTTCCACAGTGTTTGCTCTTTTAATGTCAATTCCATGTTTACGAGGCTGCTATTTTGTATTACCACCATTCTTGCTGTGCTTAGTGCTTTATAATATGCCACAGGGGATGTTTAGTCTTTTACCATCCTTGTGATATTCTTTCATGGTGCTTAAAGAAGGTACATTGTGCTTAAAGCTCAGTTGTTAAGCCTATTTATGGTTTTGGCATGGTTAAAAGGAGTGACATTTGGCTACAGGCACTTTTAGGGGCATTAATTATGTCTTTTTATAGTTGCATTAGACCTTTTCACACTTGTCTAGCATGCTACATTATATTAATTATCACATAATTGAGGTTCATTGTAAGTTTTACAGTCTCAGTAAGAAGTTCTGTGCATTGTGTGACAAGTGGCCTATCTAGGGGTATTTTTGTCTTTGTGCTAAGTGGCCTGGTGTGTGACACATAGCTGTAGTCCTAGAGTGAGAGTATATTCATATAAATGAAATTCTTGAGCATTAAGTTTGGATAAGCATGGTGCATGTGCTTTACAATATGAGATGTAATTTTCTGGTATACTACAAGACAAAATATCTGAGTTGTCTATTCACTGAGGTAATGTCATAATATTCTCTGGACAATGATGGGTTACAGGTGCCATGTGGATATCCTTATTGGAATAGGACTTGGATTCACTACTTGTGTATATATATGCTGTTGTAGAATTCTGCAAATTTTTTAGCCTCATTTTGACAAACCCTAATTGAACCTACATTGTGAGTCCCTCAAGAGCTGACCATGAACCAACTTTTTTGAGTTCATTTTTGATGATTTGAGCTTGAAATTGACTCAGAAATGTTAATGAAGTGATCACAACTATAGTGTTTATCATAGAGTCCACTTGCTGTCATTTTTCTAGTGCAAAGGCTGGTTTGAAGGTCCACTTTTGATTTAAGTTTGATATGGTGCCAAGAAAAGGTTAAGACAGGTATATTTTGGCATTTTAAATTTGTTGAGCACTTGTTCTTAACATGTATATTGTTGCAAATGAATTTAATGTTTCAGACCTGTGATATGAGCCTATTTTTTGGTTTAGCCCTCTGATTTGTGTACAAAATGGTTATATCTTGCTATAATGTGGTTGATTATCATTCTAGCAAGTTTATATAGTTAAATCAAGGCTATTGAAGTAGAGTTTTGTACAGAACTTTGGTAATTTATGGATTTGGCATTGCAAAACCCCAGTTCTTCATATTTATGTGTTTTAAGGCCTGTTGTGAAGCTATAATGTTACATACATGCTATATTCATCATGATTATCATTTAAGCATGTCTCTATTGAATATATAAGGTTATGGAATTTATCTATGAGTTTATGGGCATACAAAATTTTAATTTTACCCCTCAAACCCTAACTGCTACAGAATGAAGAACATGTGTTGTGGTTGATACTATAAGCTTGTTTCTCACTTAGAACTTGTTTTGTAGCTTGAGTACAATTGATTATTATCTCTTTTATGTATTTTTGGTGAGCTGTGAGTTCTTATTAGGTCCAAACAAGGGTAATGTGGATAGGGGGAGTGCAGTGTGCACCTAGTGGAGCTAGTATGTATGTAGAGGCTGAAAATTAGTGTTTCAACTTGTACAAGGGTGTGTGTGTAGCATGTGAGACAACTGAGAGTGTAACTACTTGTATACAACTAGTGGAATTATATTGGCTAAGGCCAAGAACCAAGGTTTTTGATCCCTAATTGAGAGGGGTTTTCTTTATAAATGCACAGTATACCTTTGGTTGATTGTGTGGTTTGGTTTTGGTCTCAAAACTACCTTTGTGCTAAAGAAAGAGTTGAAGCAGGAGCAATTCACCCCCCTCTTGGTTTAACAATTGGTATCAAAGCTTTGGTCTGCCTAATGAGGTTTTAAACAGCCTGGAGAAGATCTTATGTAATGGATGAAGGTTAGGTTGGTAACAAAGCACATGGTTTTGATGGCCCTAGTTATGATACATGGAAAATAAGGATGAAAGCCTTTATAATGTTGCAATTTATGATGTTTGGCATGTAATGATGAGCACTAAAAAGTGCGCATTTAAACCCCTTAAGCTTGAACATTCTAGGACCATTATCTATTTTATTTTCCTGCCTTAGACTAATTTCATGTTATTTCCCTTTTCAGACACTTATCTCCAAAATAAGTCAATTCAGCCAAATAAGAGAACTAAAAAAGCAATCCTGAGCTGAATGGAAGAAAGGATCAAAGTGGAAGCAAAGTGGTGGAAAAACAGCATCTTCGATCGATCTCAACATTCATTCGATCGATCAGAGCAAGATCAATCTAGCCATTTCAAGATGGATCCAAGCCCTTGTTCTTATCCAAAGGAGTTCACCATCTTCGATCGATCCAACTTTCCTCAGATCGATCGAAAGTATTTGAACTTATCCCCACCTACCATTCCACCTGCCAATTTTGTCTTCTTCCCCAAAATATCCCAAAAATATCTTAGATTTGTCTTTATTCCAAAAGGCACCGCCAATGATGGATTGATCTCGCCATAATTTGATAGATTTCACCAAAGTTCGATCGATCTCTCTAAAGTTTGATCGGTCAAACCCTCTCAAGTGCAAATTAAAATAGAGTCTAGCTCATTAAAAGTTGGCTCATGGTGCAATCATTGGAGGAGCCCTAGTGCACAAGTCCAGACCATTGGGTGTGACACTTGAGCTGCCTATATAAGGATTTTGAGCCACTTTTGATAGCATATCATATATCATATAACATATTATACTTTTGAGAATCAATCTTAGAGATTAAGAAAAGAGAGGAGGAGAGGCTAGAGACTAGAGACACACCATTTAGGAGTTCTTCCATTCATCTAGGGTTTCCACCAAGAAGGAAATCATCCCTGTTGGTCCTGAAATCTGTTAAGCAGTGTTTGCCTATTTAATGTCAAAAATTGACAAATTTAGTGTAACAGTGGATTCTTCATTATTAATGTTGCTTGAAATAAGGTTCAAGGATAGAGTGGTCTTTTTCTCCTCAGTGATTCATTCTTTATATCTGTTCTCTACGTTCATTACAATGTATTAGCCTGTCATAGCTGAAATTGCTGAATTCTGTGTGGACTTAGTTCAAAAATTGTCTCAGATGGTTCCAGGGGTAGCATTGTCATTTCTCAGCTGAATTCAGCATATATACGCATGTTCAAGATGCTGCAGTGCATTGGAGTGGGTTTATTGAAGCTGCATTGGCTTTTATATAGTCTCCGGACTTTTCTTAGCTGGGAAGGTAAAAAGTCTGTTGCAAGGGTAGTTTGGTAGCTTTCTTCAATACTCATGTGTATGTCACACATCAGTAGTCCCAAAGCATGTGTATATGCAAGAATATTGCATTTCTTAGAGGTTAAGTATTGGGCATAATGGGGTGCACTGTCTTGTAGTGTGAATGTGTGTTTTTCAGTGTGCAGTATGACAAAAATGCTGAGGTGGCATTCTGTAATTGGCCCTTGCTCCTGAAAATATCTGCATTATACTTTATCAATGATTGGCTAGAAGTGACAGATGTACTCTGAGGGTGTATGAAGTTTTGTGCACTGAAGGGTTCCATATATATATGCTGTTATAACCATTTTAAGGTTGTGATCTTCAGAGTGAGATGAAATCTTAAGCTGCAGTCATTATTCTTTCGAGAGTATTAATTGAATTTGATCTTCTAAGAGTTTTAATGATGATATATGCTATAAAATCTCACTAATTCAAGTTTTGCTAAAGAGCTTTTACTGAGAAAATGTTGTTGTTGCTGATTTTACTGCTACAAGGCTTGGATTGAGTTGTGACTTTGTGTTTAAAGCTGCAATGGTCTAGTTTACATGCTGACTCAAGTATAATTCATTTATTTACACTTGCTCAGTACAAAGTTATGTTGAAAATCATGTTGAACTCATATTTAGACAGTAATCTCATCTATGCTGCTGAATTTTCTAATTGATTATTGGATTCAAGTACTGATTGGTTAAGCCTTGCTATATTATGAGTAGTTGATCATCTAGCAAGTATATTTTGATGAATCTAGTGTGTTAAAGTTGAATTTGTGAGAAAATTTTGAATAGCTTCAAATCTCAGTACTCAAACCCTCTTCTCAAACTGTAAACTGCTGAACCAAGATCTGTTATGAACTTTGTGATTTGCTCAAGCTACAATTAACTGTTCAATGTCTTGATCTTGAGTACTACAGTGAATGAAGACTGAATATGATGCTTTTGATTGATTCTTGAAAGGAAATTCCCATTTTACCCCTCAAGTACTGATTGCAGCAAATACTGGTATTATAGTGGTAATTTTGCTTTCTGATGTGTCTGACCTATTGGAAATTATAGGAAAGACTTTTGTTAATTGTTTATCATCTACTTTGATGTATTTGGTGAGCTTAGAGAGCTTGTTTGGTCCTAGCAGGGTAGCCTAGGATAGGGGGAGTGTGTGTATACACTTAGTTGAGTTAGTGTGTGAGTAAAAGTATGTTAAAACTAGTGTCTGCTTCTGTGACAAGGGTGTGTGCAGAGAGTGAGGCAGTTGAGTATGTAACAACTACTTGCCGCTAGTGGATGATTGAAATGGCATTGGCCAAGAACTAAGGTTTTCCCTAATTGAAAGGGTTTCCTTGTAAATTCTGTTGCATAAGCATATTATTACTGTTTTTGACTTCTACTTAGAATATTTTGAAGAAAAGGTTTTGACCAATTCACCCCGCTCTTGGTCCAACACATTAACATGTTCATGTTTGTCAAATGAATTGGAGGTTGGATTGAAGATATTCTACTTCACCTTCATGTGGCTGAATGAGATCTTCATTATCCCCGTCCTACAATTGATGTTGGCATTCGCGATTGCTAAGAAAGGACGGCCAAGGATAATGATACTTTGGCTCTTAGGATTTGGGACCACTTCCGTGTCAATGACAAGGAAATCAACGGGGAAGAAGAATTTATCAATCTTAATCAAAACATCCTCAAATATCCCAAGGCTTTTTGATGGATTAGTCGGCAAGTTGCAAAACTACCAACGTCGGTTTCAATTCTCCAGAGCCTAATTTCACATAAACCAAGTATGGAAGAAGGTTAACACTAGCTCCTAAGTCAAGAAGTGCCCGATTAATGATGTAATCACCAATGATGCATGAAGTAGTGGGTAAATCGGGGTCCTTAAACTTTGGGAGAGTGTTATACTGCAAAATTGAGCTTACTTGCTCGGTTAAGACCACTTTTCTATGTGCTTGACTTTTGTTCTTCCACTTTTGGGTGCAAAGATCTTTTAAAAACTTGGCATAAGCCAGAATTTGCTTAAGTGCATCCAAAAGTGGAAGATTGACTTTCACTTGCCTAAACACTTCCATAATTTCATTGGTCTTGGCATTTTGTTTGTCATTTGAAATAGATCCTTTTAAGGCATCTGGAAATGGAGCTTTTGGCTCAAAACCTTTTTCAGAATATTTCTTTGGACTCTCTTTGTGACGACCCTGGTTTTTAGGCCAGCGTGTCCTGTGATGACCCGAACTGGATCCAACATGCGGAAGCTAAAAGCAAGACAACGGTCTCCCAAGGCACAACACTTCTCTAAGACCCTTTGATGACCTTCCATAAGATCGTTGAACTCAATGAAAACTGACGCGGAAGTAAAAGATCAAAAATATGACAAATAAGCCCCTAGGGGCAAAATGGTCTTTTTGCATGGAAATGACGTCCCAAGAATGTATATCATTCCCAAAACACATCCGTGACTTCCCATGAAGTCAC
>JAOTQH010281221.1:0-10183 GCA_025631255.1 Cornus kousa
CTCTCTCCCCAACTGCAAATTACAAAATCTACAAGAATCAGAAGTTCAAAACCCATTTATATCAGTTTATCTATCTGTCTACAAGAATCAAAACCTATTATTACCTATAAATAATGCCTCCATCTCTATTCTCGTTCTCAGACCTAAACTTGCCCTCTCTCTGCAACTGGGTCGAAGAGACTTGCAACGTCAACAGGAAAAAATCGACGTACATGCTTTTCAAGATTTCTTTGTACATAGGTTCTGAATTTGATGAGATGAGGCGTTGTTTGGTTTAAAAAAATAAAAAAATAAAAAATTCTCACACTCCCTCACTCACCTCTTTTGTTCGCAAAACCAGCAACACATCTCAACACATGCACTCTCTCTCTCTCTCTTCTTTTACAGAATAATCACCAGTTCCAAATAGATCTTTATGTTCTCTGCATTTCTATTTCCCAACCAAACTTTTTTGATCCATCTATCAGAAAGCCACGAAAGTCCTCTGCTTTCTCTGTCTTCTTCTTCTTCAAATTAACCTAACTCTGCAAAAATTTTATATATATATATATATATATATATATTTGTGTGACTAAACATGTTTTACATGTTTTTATTTCCAATATTTCTACAGCAAAGCATAGTTCGCAAAAATACTTTCGAATTTTTTCCAAAACACTCTACAACAAAAACATTGTTTCTGTTTTAGACAAAAACAAAACGCCAAAAACAAACGTATGCCAAACAGGCCCTTAGTTTTAAATTTTGTGCCCGGGAGGTGCCGGGTGTGCCCCGCGGTAGATTTCAGTGTTCGAGAACTTTCTCGACACCACTGTAATCTTCATTTATGTTAGTATTATTCGGTTTGCACTGCGTTGTGTTGTTTGCGAGTGTTCGGAGTTTAAACAGAGTGTTTTAAACATTTAAATGGGAGGCGGGACTCACAGGTTTGACCTTAAGTATAAAAAGGGGCCTTAAATTAATTTAAACCACAAGCCAACAAGCTACCTATTATGTGAATAGTTCAGTATCAAAAGTTAATGTTTTCATACAAGAGTGTCTAAATTTCAAATCAGAAGAATAGTAAGAACAAAATAGTTACCAAATGACTCAAAAAGACCCGAAAGATTTGTAAGGATAATTCTGTCAAAAATAATGAGTTCATGATGCACGCAACTAGTTTAACGACAATAGTTTGACGTCCATTAATTAAAGAGGGTAAATTGCAATAACTAGTAAATAAAAATTGTTTGTTGCCACTAGAGGGGGCTTTAGTACACCAAGGTCTAAAATTTAAATCAATAAAATAATGAAGGAACAATCTTAACTCTTCATATCTTCTAATGGACTGTTTGGATCCAATTTCTAATATGGGGTGTCATTGTTAAAAAAAAACTCAATTTGTATATGATTGTCATTATGATAAATCTCAGAGAATGTCATTGTATTTTATCCTAAAATAAAATTACAAAAGAGCCTTTGCGCTACATTACATTTATTTCTTGTATTTTTAATATCATAATTACACTTCTTTATTAAGTATGGAACTTTTCCAATCCTTTTAACCAGTGTAAGAATTCCAATTCATTTGAGCTTCATGTCACTCAACCTTTTTTAACTCCTCTCGAACTCTTTTAGAATTTATTAACGTTTTGTCCTATTCTCTTTACAGCTTTTTCCCATAATAATAATATAGATTATGGAAAAAGCTAGAAAGAGAATATAATAACAGAAATAAATTAGATAAAAAAGGAAAAATAAAATGCAAATCAAATAGGTAGTTATCTTTCTGTCAACCCACTGAATAGGTTCCAATCTTGTTTTTCTATTCATTTTTCTCCTCTTCTTAGCAACCAAACAAAGCATAAATAAAATTTGAGTAAATTATATTGACCTTTAAGGTTAGGTCTTATTACTCCTAAATTAAACCTTTTAAAAAAGTACTCTGACACCCCAAATTAGAGTTAGAATTTTAACACCGTCAAAATCTTTTCAAGAGTACAAAAATACCTTCATTTATAACAATTTATATTTGTTTAACTGATGCGAGCAAAAAATCATAAACTTTTTAATAAACGTGTATTACTGCATTATATACTCCACGATACCCGCAGATCTTCACATAATTCTTTAGGTTTGAATGGCTAACTGGACAGGAACATCAAGGAAAATCAATGATTTACAATACAATCTCATTGCACCTCATGCGATAATTTTAAAATTTTTGGCCCCTTGAAGTGAATAAATTTAATGTTTATGACGTAATTATTATTATTTTTTCCTTCTTGGAGCACGTGTATTAACCCCATAACACACACATTATTTCAAGTCAATAATGCGATTCTAAAGCAAGACCTCAATTATATATCTCCCAAATTCCTTTCCAACGCTGCCATGCCCCCGGGGCATGCACGTTTCTTAGTTGGCTCTACTAATAAGGAGGAAAATGAGAAATTTGGATGCACTCATTTTATCACTCTAATGTAATGCAGTCATAACAAAAAAAGAAAACGAGAAACGCAAAGTTTTGAAATCCAACATGATACATAGTAAAATTCTCTGAAAAAAAATGGCCTCACCATGAATGTTAATGAACTATTTTGATTACAGGGAATGCCAAAAAAGCACTCCTTTACCCTCATTTTCTACATTTCTCTGCTCTTCTATATTTTAAAATGAGATTAGCGAACTATTTCATCGTCACGGAGTACCAAAAGAGCACTATTTTACCCTCTTGTTCTACAATTTTGTTCTCTCTTCTATAATTTAAATGATACAAGTACCTCCCAGAAACAAAGTCAATAGATTGCAATGACACTGAGAGTAACCTTTCTGAAGCCACTTGGTTTAAGTAAGGTGTTGTAAATTATAGCACAGTAGACAATGTTAAGAAATAGAAGAATCAGATCTAGCAAATCAATGGGTGCCTTTCTACTAAATTGCAATGACTCAATGTATGGAATTGAGAAGGATAACCAATAAGATCAACAATGTCGAACTCCTTCCTGCATACAAACTGCAAGCGGAATTAATATTATGGGCGCCTACAAGATACTCGGCTTTAGTCTGTTCATCCTTCACTTTGATTCCCGAAGAGCCTGAAATCAACCATAAACGATTATTGTTTTTATTCAAAAGAAAGCTGTTCTTATATAAACTGACTAAAATTTCTTTCACATACAAGCACCTTGTCATCCAACAATTTTCTTTAAACTAACACAGAAGGCACCACGTGTCAATTTTAGTGTCGGGCTTCCCAATCATAAAATGAATCCCGGATAACATGCTATGGAACTAAAGAACCTAGAATATTCACCCGTGATAATTAATATTTAATCTAAACACACAAAGTCCATTTAAATTTATGCACCTTATATTCCAAGGTTAGATCTTTTCTCTTAATTGAAAGAGAAACATGTTATGTTATTGCTGGTGTCTTACTTTCCTGTTCAAAAATCCTGGCTACATACCAAATTAGTGAATGGCTTGGTAACTCATGAAGAGCTGATGAAAGGTCTAGCAAGAAACAATGTAAGGGAGCTCCCAGTGCATGGCAGAAAGATACAACTCCTCGTACACAATTACAAGAATCAACTGGTGGACCACGTACACACCGGGATGAATTCACCGCAAGTTTAATGCTGCTTGTCAATTCAACTGTAGTTTATTGTCCCATTAATTCTGAAGGGACTTTAATCACCAAAATCATATGGCAACGGTTTCAAAACATTTGAGCCAGCCAAGTAATATCCATTAAGCATATGTGATGCCAATAAGAAGCTCAACAACAGATTTGAAGAACCTGTGTAACATCATTGTTTTTCAACACAAAAGATGATATTTATTGTCTGTATTTGAACCCACCGGTCCACTTATTCCCAAATATAATATGTTGGCCTAAAGGCTCTCCAAGCAAGCTTAACTGGGAAGTTTCGATGATTCTAATCTATTAATGTGTGAGCTAACTATCTACTTGAGTGTGTTTCATTTCATATATACATTTACACTCGAGTACATAGGAAGGTTCATAGTGTCCATTCTCACAGCCAAGGAACTCAACTACAACGAAAATCAGAGTTCAAGAACTTAGGCAAGTGAGTTGATCCATGAAGCTAAAGCTCAACTTCTCTTCATAAAGCACAATGATGAAATCTAAAGAGAGCAATGGCAGGACTGCTGGCCAACTCAAGTATTGAGATGATCAACCAAAAAGCTGGAAAGCTCATCTGATGATCAAGACTTGGGTAGGTTAGGATTGGGGGAATGTTAGATGAAAATGTAAACTTATGTTGAGCAACTTCATTTTAAAAGCTCAGTCCCTTAACCATATGTGTCATAAGACTTCATGCATTTAGGTCTTTAGGAATTAACACAAGAACTGGAGTTCTACTCCTTCAGTTCATCTTCAATGAAATCTTCTTGAAGAAGATTTAATCCTTTATTCTAATAGGTCCTTAGGAGCAAATTTGCCTAACCGACTCAAAGATTATTTATCTAAGTAATCTTCCAAGCTCCTGAACAAAGCTTCACAAACATAGGCATCTTATAGAGAAAGTCTCATCCTCTCTTTCACGACCCTAGACATCTTCTGGAGACTTTAAATCTCTTTCTGAGATACACGAAAAGCCACATGGATATCCCCTTATGAGATTCCTCTTCTATGAGCTCAAGACTAGTTCACACCTAGTTCACAACTGACCAAAGCTTTCAAGAGAAGCTTCCCTTGCATCTTCCAAAGGTCGGCTGGTCTGACTTCTACACATGAGTCAGAGACTTGTCCTTCAACTCACTTCACACTTATTGCGCCGAACACACACTGATACAAAACATTTATGATGATGACTCCAACAGCTCTACATTTGAATCAAGTTGAAGTATCAGCTTATTTGAATCAAGTTGAAAGTTTGAAACAGAGTCAAAATACAGGTCAAAGGCTCGACGACACACAAAAAGCCATACACATCACACAAGACGCCTCTCATAGTCGTCTTACATGTACAATTCATTACACAAGCTTTACACGAACAACCTCTTTATTCTTCCTTCATCTTCCCCAAATATTTCTTTCTTTTCTTTCTTTTTTTTTTTTTTATATTTTGTTAGGATGAATGTAAAAGAAAGGCATATTAAAATATTTACATTTTTTCAATTTAATGACAAATTATACTTTAATTACTCACGTGCATCGCACGTGCACATTGACTAGTATATATAAACACGTGATACATTTCACATAAGTTTGTCGTTATTTGCTGTATTCTTTTTTTTTTTTTTTTGGGTAAGTAAGTAAGGATCATGTTTGCTATATTATTCGGAAGGGCTACTAATTAGTAAGTCTGTCAAAACAGTGTTTATCTCAAATAATTAAAGAGATAATCCTCAATGGTAGAAGAAGATTCCTTAAAATAAAGCGAAGCTATCATCATCAATGAATTCAAACTTGGTGTACTGTTCTGTTTGTCTTGATCTTCAATATTTTATATATGATACTAATACAACTTGTTGATTTAAGAGTATTTTTTTGTTCTTTCATTATTATTTTTTGGTTGCAGTTCATTGATGATGTTAGCACATTGATGTAACCTGCTACATAAATCAAATAACATGTGCGGTTTAAGCATTATTTATAAATCATACAGTATTATAAACAAAGATGATGTCTAATCATGAATAAATACATATGTATATATTTATTCTCAATTTTATAATGACTAATAAGAGCCTTACATAATTAGCATGGTGAAAGCACATATTAATTAGTTACATAAATTTGGCCTACAAGATTTATGCAATGATTTATCCTCTCTTAGTCTTTTTATTGCAAAGTTTCTAAATTTTACTCTGTTATATATATATATGCGAATTCACCTATACTTCAGCTACAAATTGTTCAAAAATTAAACAAAATGGATTAATTGGATAGTTGAAATATTCTTCACAGCCTGTCACCTTTTAATAGAATAAAATGAATTGTTTTGTTATATATTCATGTTCCCTAGAGCAATGTCTAAACTACTCAATATATATCCGTGTGTTGATATAATACGTAGCTTCAAAGGAAGATGCATGGATCTTGAATTGGGTGGTCTAAAAGAGTTTACGCGCTTGTTGATCATATGCACTGATAATGAAGTGAAATTAAAAAGTCCGTAGCGATCAAGGGTTTACTATCTTAGTCTTGGTCGTCCTCTCTTTAGTTTAATTTAAACTTATACATGCATGTATTTTGTCTACTTGCTACAAGTGACTGAGTAACAGGAAAAGGATGTTTCTATATACAGCACCAAATTAATCACAATTAATTAAACAAATATTAATTAGTTGAAGTTTTGGAAGGAAGTAAGGAACCTTCTTTTGAAATTTCTTGCTCTTCATCCTTCGAATATCATTGGAATTAACCATTAAAAATTATCAACTTGCAATTAAGCACGTTTACGATTGGATCATATATATATATATATATATATATGATATAAATAGCTACTACACAATGAAGTGTTTTGAGTCGGCTGAGAAGTGAAATTAAGAGAGATTCTCAGAGAGAGAGAGAGATGGTGAGAGCTCCTCTTCTTTCTGAGAATACGGCCTCTTTAAGGAAAGGTTCATGGAGTCCTGAAGAAGATCAAAGATTGATAGCTTACATCAGTAGATATGGCATCTGGAACTGGAATGTCACCCCAAAAGCTGCTGGTATATAATTAGTAAACAATTGATCTATATATGAATATGTATGATTATATAAGAAATTAAAACCTTCATTTGATAGAGCATGTTTTGATTTGCTTTGGTACATGTTTATGGTGACCTTCTTGAGTTCGTTTACTGTCCAGGTTTGTTAAGGTCCGGGAAGAGTTGTAGACTTCGTTGGATGAATTATTTAAGGCCGGACATAAAGCGTGGAAACTTTAGCAAGGAAGAAGATGAAACCATACTCAAACTGCATGCAATGCTGGGAAACAAGTAACTCACCATCTTTGGAAATATCTTCAATGATTATATACACTAATTGCAAAAAGCATTTGCCACCCTAATACTGTGTGACCGAAGCTCTTGAACTGTACGTAATTTCGTTTCATTTCTTGGTAAGGTCTAGATATATACTACAGGAATGTGGCAAATTAATTAACTTGCAAAATAAAATAATCAGGTACTGCTTTCATAAATTTAGTTAATTTCTAGAAGCATTATATGGCAATGACTATATATGAAGATACAATTAACTTGTATATATAATTCTAAGTTTTCTTCTAGAATTGAATTTCCACTCTTCCAGAATTGCTGTCTAACTAAAGATATGGCATGCAATATAGCAGTAGAACTGATTGATGTCTGGTGTGTGCATTATATATATATATATATATATATATATATATGACTTTTATTTATATAAGTATACGCTTTAGTTTCGTGATTTTGTAAAAAAGTGAAAACCTAGCATTTGCGAATTTGTACAGATGGTCTTGTGGAAGAACTGATAATGAAATTAAGAATCGCTGGCACTCCTGCTTGAAGAAGCGCTTGAAGGACAAAAAACCAGCACATATGACTGACTCAAAAGAAGTAGAAATGATTACCGAGTCATGTGAAGCCAAACTAAACAACTTAGCTAAGACCAACCTTCCACTTTCTGGTGTCATAGAAGCTTCAAAGTCAGTAGGCTCCATGAACATCGATGTCCCAATTTCACCACTCTCATCCATGGGTAGTTGCTTTTCATCACATGCAGCTGATCCCGCTGTTCAAATTGATGAATACATGACCATAGAGTCAATTGGCTCATCAGAAAAATTCGGAGAACTTTCAAGCTTTTGGGCACAACCATTTTCAATGGAAGATTTGTACATGGAAGATCTCCAAGCGACGTATGTTGATCCCGAACAAATAGTTCCAATTTCTCAAGTATGGTACCAAGAACACGTAAGTCCATATGGCTTTTATGACGATGCATGCGGTGATTTTTGGTTCAACCTCCAAATTCAAGAAGATGCAGATGCAACCAATGGTCCTGGTCTTGGCTAGGTTTTGGAAACTACACACCATCTATATTGTAGCTAATCTGCATGAACAAAGATGACAACTACACGTAAAATGCAAAAGAAATTAATGAGGAATATATATATATAGAATGTGAGTTTTTTTTTTTTTTTTTTTCAAATAAAAAGTTGTAAAAACTTTTTCAATCTTAGATTGTCAATAGATTGTCAGAAGGCGTGTGTGAAAAAAATATGGAAGGGTTTAATAATAGCCAATGCCTTGTGTTTTGGTTAAATTACATTCTATACTTATAGTTACTTGAATAGAATTACAAATAAAATATACTATAAATTCGATCTCCAACAACTAAAGCCTTTCCAGGACTCTAGTTCATTTTAATTTTGTATGTTACTGTATTCTGTTGTGTAGAGAGTCACAACATAACAAAAAGAAAGAAGACATAATTTCTTTTTTGAGATGTCTCATCTATCCCTTATTATCTTTGTTCCATTCAATTTTTTTATTTCCTACCAAACAAAGCATAAACTAAAACATTATTCCTTCTAAATTGTATTACCATTGGATGAAAAACGCTAAGAAGTCATATTTTCTTTAAGGTATAGTACTGAAACTAACTTCCGATAAAAATAAAAAATAAAAATGAGAAGAGAGGATATACTGAAAGTAAAACACATTTTCATGTTATAAACTGAAATCAATTATATTTGTCCAATAAATTAAATTGTTTGTATAGGTACATATTGTAATATACTTATATACCTAAAAGATATAAAAGTTATTTAATTAGGTTAATTGAAAACTTAGACACCCTTTGGAATTTATGTCTCTTGCTGAAAAACAATGCTGACATGAATTATTAATCCATTGAAATAAATAAGGGTCGAGTGCAAAAAACACATGGCCCTATAGTATGCTTATAGTGCATATTGCACTCCTCTGGTACAAAAAACACTTCTAAGCTATACATTTGTGCAAATAGATCCTATTTATAAAAATTGGACTACAATACCCTTAGCAACACATTTTATAATATATATATATATATATATATATAATATTTTATGAAATGAGTAAAAAGGATTTTTTTTTCCTTCTTCTTCTGTGGTTGTCGCCGCATAAAGGGAAAGAAAGACAGGAGAAGAGTACCGCTGGCAACCTCTACCACCACCCACCACCACCACCACCGCCCACCCCTTCTTCCACGAAGTCACAAATCATTCTGAATTCCTTCATTCCACACACCTAGGGTTCGAAATCGACCCACAAATAATTGATCATTGCCCAATCAATCTAAATAAATGGATCACACCAAATGCATACCGTTAACCCTTGTCAACGTCAGAATCGCATCACCCAACGCCGCTACTAGTCTTCGGACAAGATCTTGTCGCCTCGTCAACGTCGGAATCGCATCACCGCCATGCCATCGCTGCTGCTAGTCAACGTCACAATCATGCTATGGTAATCGCAAGAAATCGACCCATGTGTTGCATTCTTCATCCTCACCATCCATTTGCTGTAGAATTGGTTTGGTTTATACATATATATTGGTTTGGTTTATACATATATATATATATATATATATATATATATATTTATATAACAAATAGAAAGCAAAATGGGTTTGATTTGCTCTTTCTTTTTTTTTAAAACAAAAAAATTGCAAATTAGTTTTGGTTTATATACATACATATATATATACTGTATATGCCAAATACGGAGTATAAAGCAAAATGGGTTGTCAGTAGGTTCTTCCCACACAAAAAGCACCCCGTTCTCGATGGATTAGTAATAATCCCTATGCATTTTTCAGACTCTACGTAAATCTTTGCATTTTCATAGTCAAATCGATATGAACAAATTAAATTCTTTGATATTTAAAGGAATCCATACAAGTCAAACCATAGTCTAATGAAAAAAGGTCATTTTGCTGCTACATAAACTTCTAAATCATTCCATCAAATACATTCTTGTAGTCTAATAACCTCGAAAAAACCACACACACAAAGAAGAAGAAGAATAAGAAGGTGGTAGGGGTATTTTTGAAAGAGTAAAAGGGTAAAATGGGTATTATATTAATAGAAAGGTGTTTTTGCACAAATTAAAAAAAATAGGGGAGTTTTTTTGCACACTTTTTAAAATAAGGAATAAAAATATTATGAAAAATATATTTTTATGATGTTTGTTGCACTTATCCCTTAGTAAATAT
>JAOTQH010281242.1:0-10183 GCA_025631255.1 Cornus kousa
GAATAAAATAATTAAAAAACGATCTCTTTCTCTCCCTAACTTTCTCTCTGGAACCTCCCTGAAACCTTTGGCAAATCTAACAAAGGCGGGATTTGGGCTAGGTTGCTAAAATATTTTGGAAAGAAACAATATTTTGGAAAGAAATTAAAATCTGGATTGCTAAAATGGCGGGATTTTGAATAGAAATCAAAATAAATATTTTGAGAGAAAAGAAAATGACGGGATTTGGGTTGCTGAAAACAAGGGAGGGAAAAAGATATAGTATATGTGAACAGTGTATACATCTATATATACGGAAATTGTGTATGAAACAAATAAATATTTTTACCCACCTTAGTAATTACTGTTCATTAACACAGAAAGTAGGGAATGAGCTACCATAAACACAAAAAGTAAGAAATAGACTGCTGTAGGACTTGAGAGGTAATACTGGTCCTTCATAGCACCCCTATTCTATCACTAGATATTAGATACATACATTCCCTTTGACCTACGTAAACCAATCAAGTCAAACTCTTAACGACCCAACTACCAAAATGTAAGACGAATAAATATAAACCATGAAATAACAAGCTATGTCGGTATTTAGTTTTGACTATTAATATTATTGCAAAATATGTTTTATTTTTAGTCTAGAAGTATCCTCAAAAAATGACCGTGATTGCAACAAATAATTAAGTAACTTCTTTCATGCAGGTTGGTGTGTTTGGATGCAAGAACGAGAATTAGAGGTTGGTGTGAGAAAGATAAAGATCGGAAATCTCAACCTTAATTTAATACACCATATTGCTAGTGAGGGTAATAAAAAATTAAGGTTTTGAATAATATCGAATTCGAATTGATTTCTAGTCGCAAATACTTTGCAAGTCTTATTATCACGTTAATTACTCCTCCTTTTTTAAAAAAATGTAATATTTTAGGACACAGGTAATATCTGAACCGGGAATCGCAATTAAGCTTTAGCCCCAATGATGAGCATTTTAGCCATTTAAGCCGACAAATAATGATGATTTACGGGGCCCACTTTGCAAATAATTAAAAAGATTAGGTGGAGGGCCTATCTTATTATCATTAAAACCGTGTCCAAGCCCGCTTTGCCGACACCGCATGTTTCGAGACATCGAGCGGCATTCAAGGACG
Organism: Cornus kousa; assembly: GCA_025631255.1. NCBI lineage: Eukaryota > Viridiplantae > Streptophyta > Magnoliopsida > Cornales > Cornaceae > Cornus > Cornus kousa. The sequence continues at coordinate 1,141 of JAOTQH010281242.1, forward strand.
CATCCACGTGCAAGTGATTACAGGCCCTCCGATTAAAATAAGATCAACATCACGCATCACGGCGTATCACCATACACTGGGCAAAAAACACCTTATCGTCCCACAAGAATCATCATCAACTTACCCACCTCATAGGTCCCACAACTGGTTTTGATCATACGGTTGATATTGTGTCTGGTCATATAGTAATACAGTTCACCCCATCAACGCGTAATATAACATATCCAAACACGTATATGACGTGGCAGGAAACTGCCAGTCAAGACCAGCATTGCAGACGAATCAATTTCTTCCAACTCTATCTCTATATATCTATATACATTTTCTAAATTCTATATTCTATATTCGCCGGTTTACTTCACCTGTACGGAACGGAACCGTAATCGGAAAAGTGGGTCGAATTCGATTAGGATTATCTTCAGATTAGTTTCTTATTGCATTTATTGGGCATTTATGTATATATATTTATGTGTTATAGTACTATATCAATGTACTGAGTGAAAATACTGGGGGAGGCTTTACCGTGAGAAGTGAGGACTTGTAGAGTGAGAAGTGTTGATTTCTAGGGTTTGGTTTTGGTCACTTTGTGATATAATTTTGGGTTTTGTGTGTATGGATTTGGATAATGTGGCGATCTCTATTGTTCGATGGATTGAAGAACTTGATCTTCTGATATGATTTGGTGACATGTGTTAAAGTTCTTGATGTTGCTATCTGATCACTACCTGTAAATAGAATTAGAATCAGAAGATTTCCTGTTTGGATTGGTGGTTTTGATTGATTATAGTGACGGTGTTGATTGCGTTTGGGCTTGAAAGAAGAAAGTAAATATGTCTATAACGGATGTTTCAATGATACACCATGTGGGAATTGTGCTTTTCTTTCTCTGGTCACTCTCATATTTCAATTGCTGCCACACGGTCGCCTATTTCGTTTCTTTAGTTTATCTCTATCTGGTTAGTAGTACTGGCACACACACATTATGGTTCAAGTGATTTTAGTGTGCAGAATATGTTGTGAAATTGTTGATTTTTCTATTCAGTGGACACTGTTGGTTTTGTTTTATGAAGGTAAATGAGCAGTATGTAATGAGATTGCGAAGGAGATTGCAATTTGAGGAAAAAAGACAGTCTTATCAAAAACGGGTACTTTTGTGCTTTTTAATTTTGATCATATGCTTTTTTGGGTTCTTATGATTTATTCACAGTTTGCTTGATGACAAATGATAAATTTGAGGAAAAACAAAATAAATTAAATTAAGAATCCCATTTTTTATGTTGTTCTGGGATCCAGAGAATGGAAATTTCAACCGAGTTAAAAGTTGTGTCATGCTAGATTGATTGGGATCTTTATTCTATTGGGTCTCAGACGATAAAAAGTGATTGAAGTTTTTAATTGCCTTTCTTGCACATTTCTTTTCATTGACATGGGGGATTTCTTCCTTGCTTTCTTTTTGTTGGTATATGTTCTCTTTCTTGTCAAGTTAGGAACTAGGTTGAGGACCTTTAGTTGGCTATTGTGTGTAAATGGTCTTAATGATCTATTCCATTTGTCTTCTCTACAGGTACTTTCTGATTCTGAATCTGTGCGGTGGTTGAACTATGCAATTGAAAAGATGTGGCCAGTTTGTATGGAGCAAATTGTTTCGCAGAAAATTCTTCTCCCTATCATTCCTTGGTTCTTGCAGAAGTACAAACCATGGACTGCTGTATGTTCTACTTGCCTAATATTTTATATGCTGTGCCTTTATGTTTTTATAGGACTCTATCCAGAACATCATTTACTTGTTATGCATGCACCATTTGTGGATCCTTCACTGGGCTCGGCCAATGATGAACTTTACAAAAAAATTCAGTTCTTTCGGTCAAGTTGAGCAACCTGTTGGTGGACCCTTTTCAACTTGGATCAATGCAAAAAAGATGATGATAAATCTTCTTCTATGAAGTTATCAAATATTGTAACATTTTTATTCATAAATTCCACTTGCTCTAAAAGTTTTTGTCAAGGAGTAGCTTAACAATGTGTAGTAAGTTCCAATATTTCCCAACATGCAACCTCCTTTCGTATAAAAAGGTTCAGGAAATCTGATGGGCCAAAAAGAGTCCAAAACTTACAAAAAACGTAATAGGATTAGATGCACACAGGGTGATTTGTTTCCAAGAACTTCAAGTGTGCAAATTTTTACAAACAGTCATAACTGAAATAGTTGCAAACGGATGTTTTTTTAACTTATTTTCTTAGAATCAAAGCTGTGATATCATGTTAGACAATCATTTGTCCATAGATAAGTTGTTAAGGATTATACTCAACAATGTCTATCAGGCTCTCACACCCTTCCTCATGTGCCAACCCGCTAATACATAAAGGGGCAGAGAGTCGAACAAAGTGTCAATAACATATAGAAAGAAGGGGGAACATACATAAGAAAAACTTTTGATACTTTGTTAGAAGACAAACATGCCCCCAAAATTTAATTTGTTGATGAACGAGTCTCTGACATTGTATATGAAAGTCTCATATCCTCTCACATGTGACATTGTGCTGCACATCAAGAGCTAGACAAACATGCATAAATAATTGAGTGCAAACTTGCACAAATAGGCAGAATGAGAATCATGCAGAACAGATGACTAAGATTTTGGAATCCATTTGGACCGTCAAAAGGTCAAATGGGCGGGTTGACCAATTTTTATCGGATGATTTCGACGAATCCGTTCAGTCTTTTAACAAAAATCCCGAAATATTCAAAATTGGGAAAACGCAATTCCCGAGCCCTAAATGATTGAATTCGGCCAAAATCCGCCCTACCTCGGTAGTGAAACTATCTATATTTGTGAGTTGGGCCATTTCTAATCAAACTGGGCTCTGTCCCGAAATATTCAAAATTGGGAAAACGCAATTCCTGAGCCCTAAATGATTGAATTCGGCCAAAGCACCCTACCTCGGTAGTGAAGCTATCGATATTTGTGAGTTGGACCATTTCTAATCAAACTGGGCTCTGTCCGGGTCAAAAACGGATTGGTCGAAATCATCCAATAAAAATTGGTCAGCCCGCCCGTTTGATCTTTTGACGGTCCAAACAGGTTCCAAAATCGTCAGCCATCTGTTCTGCATCAGTCTCCTCCACTTGAAAAGAACTCGTCCTCGAGTTCAACTCTGGATAAAGAGACTCGTTAGGAGGATGATACTCAAACAAATCTGCCACATTGAAGGTATTAGAGATGGAAATATGATCTAGAAGCTCCACCACATATGCATTATCATTAATCTTCCTTTTGATGCAACATGGCCATTCTTTCTGTTCATGAACTTGTTATAAGTTCCAGCTGGAAATCTGCCCTTGCTCACCCTCTTTAAACACCTTGACTAGCCTATGCTTGTTTGCAGTAGCCTTGTACTTGGCATTGGACTGTTCCAAATTTTGATTGACTTCAGCTTGAATTTTTTGGACCCTATCAACCATGTTTTCTGCTGTAATGCTCACCCCAGGAAGTTTGGGCTATGAGACCAAATCTAGGGCATGCTTTGGTGCTTTAGTATAAACAATCTCAAATGACGTTTTTCCAGTGGACCGGTTGATCATGCTGTTGAAAGAAAACTCAATCCGAGGAAGAGCTGAATCCCACTGTTTTGGCTTATCACCTGAAATACACCGAATCATTTTTCCCAATGTTCTGTTCACTACTTCGTTTGCGGGTGACCGGTGCTGCTAGATTTTAGAGAGGTATCAAATTTCTTCGACAAAGTCCTCCAAAAATGACTAAGGAACTTGACATCACGATCTGAACTAAGAGACTTCGGGACTCCATCTAAACGCCCAATTTCTCGAAAGCACAAATTAGCCACGTGGGTGGCATCCGAGGTTTTTCGATATGGAATAAAGTGCGGCATCTTTGAAAACCTGTCAACAACCACAAAATAGAATCCATACCTCTTTGAGTTCGAGGAAGTCCCAATACAAAATCCATGTTTAAATGACACCTCTGCACAAACTTGTTCTGAAAATTCATTGCTTTCTTTTTTTGGTATTTAGCAGTTTTTAGTAATTAGGTTTCTTTCCTTATTTTTATAGAATTTCTCCTTGCGCTGCAAGTTTCCTTACGTTTTTAGGGTTTCTTTTATGCTGTTAGGGTTTTTTTATTTATAAATACATGTACTGCAGAGCAAATCATTCATTCAATTATTAATATTTTATTAGATTCCTCTGCGAATTATCTTTTTCCTTGTGGATTCAAGGTAACCCTCGTTCCTTGTGAATGTTTATCGCTTTTGTTTACGTCAGAGAATGGATGCCATCATGCCGATAGCGCATTTTGGATGCAAGCCCTTCCAGAATCAAGGCTCAAATACTATGTTAGCCAACCATGTATCTCAAAAGTTTAAACTATTAACAAGATCTTAACAACGTCTATCAATTTCTTATTTAATTAATATCTAAATGATAAAATTGAGGTTGTGTTATACATGGACTTGGTAGGACGCAGTGGTGGGCGACAAATCTCCCACTTACTTTTGTTTGGTTCAAATTCTACATTGAATGTGTGTGTGTGTAAATATATGGCGATTAAGTGGTGTTTGTGCAGGTGATGGTGTTAGTGCATTGAGTGAAGAAAAGAAAAGATAAGAAATGAAAAGTCTGTTGTGTCACACCCAGATTTTTGGGACACTATAAGATAAAGTAAAAGAAAATAATAGGAAAAAAAATAGAATACAATCTTATCTACTAACCAAAATCCTTCTCCAATTACAAAAATCTTACATTCTCGTGAACTTAATATGCTAAAGAACTAAATCTTCACTTGAGTTCAGGGAATTTGCCGTGCTATTGACTTTGGCTAAACTTGAAAAATGTTGGATTGAGCGCAATTGCCCAGTAGGAAAAGAACTCTAAATTTGTATATACAAGAAGATAGAATGTCATATAATTAGAAGCAAAATTGAAATATAAAAGAAACAAAAAACAGAAATAATCCAAACCCAAGTAGTAACTTAAATTCAATACATGAAGTTAATCAAAATAATCCTCAACATGTATACTGCACACTAGCAGATTCTCAGTCATTCTCCGCGACTGAAGCACTTTCACTCCTTCCTATATTTATCCGGTTATATATGCACTAGCACATGCAAACATATTTCAGACAATACGATATAATATAATTCATATGATCAAAATAATATAATAACATCTAAATTTAGTTCCATCATTTTGCATAACTCCATGAGATAAAGAGTGGCTCTATAAGCCTTACTTGTCACCAACCAACCACTCTACAAGCTCAAGTTCATAGTTTGTAAACTGAGCTTTATTTCTTTTTCTTATTCTTTCAAGTGATTATTAACAATCTACCAGCTTTGGGTCTCTTTATAGTTAAATTAGAACATCTAAAGTCATGTAATTAATGTACAATTACTGTGTAATGACTGCATAATATCTAAAGTCATGTAAGTAATGTATAATTAATGTGTAATGAATGCAGAATATCTTAAGTCATATAACGACTGGATTCTTATGTAACAAGAAACTCAAGAGACGATTCTTTTTAATAATTGCATGACTCTTCATTTTATTGTATTTAACACACAATAATAGCCCATTAAACCATGCATTAAAGCACACATATATCTAGATACGCATTCACTTATATATATATATATATATATATCTAAATACCCATTTATATTAATAACTATAATTATAAATTTGTACTTTTAATATTTCAAAAATACGATTTCTCACATGTTGCGACCGAGTGAATGAATTTTGCTTGCATGTATTGAATGCGCTGACAAGTTACACTGCGATCTCAAAAATGAGGAGAACGAAATTTTGAGATAACTGTGTGCGAGTGTTTGGCATTGAGCAGAAGAGTTGGGAGAGGGAGAGAAATTAGTGAGGGCCAAGAGTGAGAGTATTCATTTTAGAAGAGGGCTTGTCTTCTTCTTTTGAGTGATTGTGGGCCTCTTGGTAATCAGTCGAGATTTGTAATCTTCATATTTTGAATATAAAGTTCCTCGTTTTTCACATGTGCACGTAAGCAATTTGAGGAACAACGTAAATCTTATTTTATAACGTGTGTGTTATTTCCATCTTATTTTTTATTTGTTGCTATTGCATATTTTTCGTGTGAGCTCTTGGGAGGATTTATTCCGAACCAAAATCTTGCATAACACCCCCTTCTGTAAGTTCTTTTCGAAACAGAGAGTTTTGAAAATCCCCCTTTTGGATTAATTCAATAACCCAATGAGCTATAGAAAATTTGCATATTACGCCTTGTTCAAACTTCAAAGGGTTAACGTGCAAATATATGGAAAGACCATTTAGTAATTTATAAGAAATATATATTAATTTGTTGGCCTTATTTGCAAATTTATACTTCAGATTATTCCATTGGAGTAACGTGCAATTTTTTTTGTAGTGTAGGAGAGTTTTGTACACTTTAACCCTTATTTACTAATGCTATTATTTATGCAGAAGGAAGCTGTGGTTCACGAGCTGTACTTAGGTAGATCTCCGCCTATATTCACAGAGATGAGGGTTCTAAATCAGTGTACCGGTGATGACCACTTGGTATGTGATTCTGTCTCAATATTGGTGCACTCAGTTTTTTAGTGTCTTCTTTGTGGCCACATTTATGTACCTCTTAGCAAAAGGGATTGTGAGATTCGTTTACCGCAGGTTCTGGAGTTAGGAATGAATTTTCGTACCGCAGATGATATGAGCGCACTACTTGGTGTGAAACTAAGGAAAAGATTGGGTTTTGGATTGTGGGCAAAGTTGCATTTGTTGGGCATGCACGTTGAAGGAAAGGTAAGTAATCAATATGATCTTTATGTCATATAACTACTGAATATAGTGTTTGATGATGATAAGTTGGGAACTGTAATAAATTAATGCATACTTGATTAATCCAAATGATATATAGAGTTTTCGCTCTTCTCTCTCTACCAGTCCTCAAACTCCCGACTTGAGGGTTGACAACACAAGCCAACTGCAGAAGAGGACCAGTATATATACAGTTTCATGCATACTAATGTGGAAGAAATGAAAGTGCATATCTTCTTGGACTGATTTTTGGCCATTCCGCAGCACCTACAATCTATTCCATTAATGAAGAAACTTCTTATCAATGTTTAGTGTTTGCTCACCATTGTTTCATTGGTAAAGGTGAAATAGCAATCAAGGATAAAGACACGGCCTTAAGATTGAGATTGAACAGTCGCAGTCATGGAACCACTCTGATTTTATCCTTTTTATTGATAGAAGCATCCACATAGTAATAAAAAATTATAGGGAAGAAAGATCTGAAGGACTCAATATGCTTCTACACTTTTTTTTTTCCTAGTTGGGACTCTTTGAACCCACTGATAACTGAAATGGTCCCCTTGTAATATACTCACCTGTCATCGTATACTTCTTTTTTTTTTTTTTTGATGAGTAAGATTTCATTAAAGGCCCTCAAGAGGGGAGCACTCCCAAAAGAATACACAAGATGCCAAAGGCGACTACTATAGCTTCAAGCTATCCACAAAATCTAAAAGATGCCCCAAAGATTTACAATTGCGCCCATTTACCCAAAAAAATAAAGAATACAATATGTTGTATTTGAGAGACCAAACAAGTGTCTCCTCACCCTCGAAGGATCTCCTATTTCTCTCACACCATAAACAAAGGGGAGTGGCCCTCCATACATCCCTAGCTCGGCTCTCCACTAGATACCCTCTCCAAGCCTTAATCAACTCCACTGTGGATCTTGGGAACACCTAAGACATGCCAAACGCAATAAAAAACTGTTGATGAAAGTTCTTTGACGTGAGGAGATTATTCCACGTAGATCAATAATACAAAAGTCAGCGTTCGAGGGGGAATCTAAGCAGCACGAGGGACTCCTTTTTTAGTGAGATTAAGAGAAGGAAGGCAGAGATTAATACCCAAGTAACTCGAGCTCGGGGGGTTGTTGGTCTGTCCTTTAATGAATGATTATCTCTCCTATTAATACTACTTCTTCCAGTTAAGGACCTCTGGTTGCGAGCATGACCCCTCTTTTACCTATAGGTTTAATAGTTATACCCTTGACGGATGGGACACCGGTAGGTGGCCCGAGGCAATTGTATCTTGGTTCAAGGGGGTAGTCACATCTTGTATTAAATGCGGTCATGTTGGCAGTTTGGCGCATTTAATGTGCCATTTGTCCTCTGGTAAGAGCTTGGTCTTGGGTAGTAATCATCTTCTCCCCCTTGTGCTGGCCTCGTTTCGAGGCGTTTCCTTAGATTCCAGCCACCTGTCCGCCATACCTCATATTCCCGATGCCAGAAATGCGGGAGAGGGGCCCCTCGGGGCTCTGCTTTCTGGATTCCTGAGACCCTCATCCCTACTCCGCACCTCGAGTTCCGTAGGCAGGTGAACTCGAGATGAGGTCCTTTTCCAGAATTGAAGCTCCATCTGCAGGAAAGAGCTTTGAAGGTAGCATGAGAGGTGGGACCCATCCCACTGGAGTGGGATCCCTCCACAGGAGAGAGAAGGGTAGCGACCCCTTCCTCGTACAGGATATGCAGTTTCGGGAAAAGTAGCTCGAGGTTACTTGGTCCCCTTCAGAAGGATGCCAGGCAGGTACTGGCTTGGTCTATTCAGCATTCACCAAATGTAAGATTTCAGAAATGATGCCACGCGGCTTGGCGCTGCGGTATGCTCATCTACAAAAACATAGCCCAAACGTCTCTAGCCACAAGGCAGTGTAGAAGAAGGTGATTCACGGATTCCTCCGTATTCTTTCACATACAACACCAGTTAACCACAATATGTTGTCTCCTCCTAAGATTGTCAAGGTTAAGAATACTTTCGTGAGCGGCACACCACGCAAAGAAAGCCACCTTCAATGGGGCTTTTGACCTCCAAATTGCCTTCCACGGAAAGGGAGGACCTAGGATCTTAGAAAGGCTGTGATAAAAAGCTCTAACCTCAAACACCCCTCTTGGAGGACCTAGGATCTTAGAAAGGCTGTGATAAAAAGCTCTAACCTCAAACACCCCTCTTGGAGTACCC
>JAOTQH010281253.1:0-10182 GCA_025631255.1 Cornus kousa
AACCAGGTCATCTTGGTACAGTCATCAATAAAAGTAACAAACCAACGGGATCCACCTAAAGTAGTGACTTTGGACGGTCCCCAAACATCAGAATGTATAAGCATAAAAGGAAGTGGATTTTTATGCAAACATAATGGATACGAAACATGGTGGCTCTTTGCTAGTTCACAAACATCACAGCGGAAACTAGAAACATCACAGTTTGCAAACAAACTAGGAAATAATTTTTTCAGATAACCAAAGGAAGCATGCCCCAGACGTCGATGCCACAGCCAGATTTTAGATTCCCCCCCCCCCCCTAGAACCATCCACTGTCAATACTTGTCTTAGCTTGTCAAAACTTTTGGACATCAAGTCCAAGTAATACAGTTTCCCTCGCCTAATATCATAACCAATCGTCTATTATGTTTGGATGTCTTTAAACATACAAAAATCAGGCAAAAAAATGACAACACAAGATAAAGTTGTGGTTATTTAGGAAACTGACAAAAGATTATAATCTAAAGATGGAACAACTAAAATAGAATCTAAATACAGATTAGTAGTGAGTGTCAAAGACCCTTCCCCAATAACTAGGGTTGAAGTCCTATTGGCAGTAGAAACAAATTTGTGTGAGGATGAATTAAAAGGTGAAACATATCTAGAATCAAATGTCGTATGATCTATGGCACCAGCATGCACTATTAGCAACATGTGTAGAAATATTAAAATGTTTACCACCAGTATATGTTGTCTTAATAACTACTGCAGTGGAGGTCTTTGTTGAATGCTTCTTCCAATGGCGATAATCGTACCATTCCGAATATCCCACAAGTTTGAAACAGCGACTTTTGGTATGACCAGTCTGGTTGCAATGAGTGCATTTGTATGTAAACTTGTCTACTTTAGATGATTCAATATTATTATTTTATTATTATTATTATTATTATTATTTTTTGAACTGGTTTATCACATAACCAGTTTTCAAATGAGGTTACAAAACTAGTTTAGTTTTGAACTAATCCAGAACTGGAATAGTATTACACTTGTGGCCAAACAGAGGGTGTTTTTTTTTTTTTTTTTTGGAGAATTTGAAATAAAATGTGTATATATATACATATATAGGCTAAAGCTTATAGCTATAGGCTGAGGATGGAGTAATGGCAACGGTGAGCTTGGGGATGGAGAGCTCGCGGTGGAGGATGACAGATCGTCGACAGGCAGCGGTTCTGTAGATTCGGCGATGCAACGTGATGCAGCAGTTCGGCAGATCAGTTCGTCACTAGTAGGCAGCAGTTCGGTTTAGCAGCGACGTCGTCGTTTGGAGAGTCGCCAGCAGGCAGCGGTGCAACGGTTCAGGGGCAGACCCAGATCCGGCGATGGCAGATCGTAGGTAGCGGTAGACAGCAATTTGGCTACGGCTTGTGATGGGTCCATTGGATGTGTATGTGTATGGGTATGTGTATAGGTGTTGTATGAATGTATATGTATGTGTATGCTTCAATGAATTTAAAATAAAAATAAATTCAAAGAGATTCAAAGGTACGGTTCAAACACTATCCTATTTTATAAACCGATTGAGCTAAAATCGATAACTAATTTTTTACCAATTAGCTCTAAATCAAAGAGTAAATAGTTCAATCTTATAACTGTACTATAAGAGATAAAATCTCAACAAAATATCCAGTCCCCCTTCCTTCGACTTCCACAGACCAACAAAAGCCTACCACTACTGAGCAGAGGATGGAGGAGGGGCATACGCATAGTCATCTATCCAAACATGGAAGTGAAGTTGGTTCCTTGAGTTTTCTTTTTTTATTATTATTATTTTTTTATTACTCATCATTTTTAGTAATATATTTAATTTTTTAAAGTGAATTCTAATAATCTGACATTATAATTTTAGTTCGCTCACTTAGCCAATTAACATCTCTTCGCCAATTAATAGTACCTTATTTCTTTTTTCTGCTCTTTCTATTTTTTTTTTTTTTTTTTCCCCTAAACAGTACGGTTTAATTAAGTCGGCAGTACTGTGTAGAGAATGGATCAAAAAGCGAAGGTAACATTCTCATGCGTGAATCACGTTACACAAATCATCTTTAACAAAACCCCACTCTCATTCTACAATACGTTTATTACCATAACCTAAAAGAATAAAGATGATATGGCCACCCTCTGATTGGAGCGTATACTCCACTCTAAAACAACAGAAAGTGGTACATTTTCTCTCTCCTATGCCCCTATACAGTTTATATCATCCGATGCACTTCCTACAAATAAGGTTGCAACTGTAATTTTTTTTTTTACTATTGTTACAGCAAAACAAGAGAGAGAATTGCGGTTGACAAAATTGTAAAACCCCAGCCTAATTTCACAGGCACCCTCCGCCGGCACCACCAACTCCTCCTCCTCCCCCACCACCATCCACCACCCTCGTGTGGATGGCAAAAGAAAGACAAGCATGTGTTTGTTTTCATCATACCTCAAGACCCATGGCATTTGACACCTCAAAAATTGTGTGCGTTGATCACACAAACTTAAAAAGCAACAACCACCCAAAAAAGTTCCTCACATCCCATTTTGATCAAGTGACACCAAATTGAAAACTAACCATCTCTACTTTCTCTCTCTGGAAAATATTGAGTTTTGGGGCTAGGGGTTCGCTGTGGGCATATGGCGGACATAGTGAAACAAATCCTAGCAAAGCCAATCCAATTAGCTGATCACGTGGCCAAAGCGGCTGAGGATGTAAGCTTATTCAAACAAGAATGCGCGGAGATAAAGGCTAAGAGCGAGAAACTGGCTGGCCTCCTCAGACAGGCGGCGCGTGCCAGCAATGACCTTTATGAGCGTCCCACGCGCCGCATCATCGACGACACCGAACAAATCCTGGACAAGGCCTTAGCCCTCATCATTAAATGCAGTGCCAACGGCTTTAGACGTGTCTTCACCATCATCCCCACTGCAGCCTTCCGCAAGACCTCCCAGCAGCTCGAGAATTCCATCGGGGACGTGTCGTGGCTCCTCCAGGTGTCCACTCCCGCCAATGACCGCGAGGAGGACGAGTACCTCGGGCTGCCACCGATTGCTGCCAATGAGCCCATCCTCTGCCTCATATGGGAGCAGATTGCAATTCTGTGTTCGGGCTCGATTGAGGAACGGACAGATGCGGCCAATTCTCTTGTCTCGTTGGCTCGGGACAATGACCGGTATGGGAAGCTCATTATCGAGGAAGGAGGGGTTGTGCCGCTGCTGAAGCTGGCGAAAGACGGACGAATAGAGGGTCAGGAGAACGCGGCGAGGGCCATAGGCCTTCTCGGTCGTGACCCGGAAAGCGTGGAACACATTGTGAATGCCGGTGTTGCCGCGGTGTTTGTGAAAATCCTCAAAGAAGGTAAGATGAAGGTTCAGATTGTGGTGGCTTGGGCTGTCTCGGAATTAGCTGCACATCATCCAAAATGCCAAGACCATTTCGCTCAGAACAATGTAATTCGATTGCTCGTTGGTCATCTGGCGTTTGAAACGGTTCAAGAACATAGTAAGTATGCAATTGCTAGCAAACAAGGGATGTCAATCCACACACTTTTAATGGGTAATAAGAACACAAACAACATACACAATGAAGAAGAATATGAACAACTGCTCACTAGTCAGATTTCTCATCCAATGGGTAATGACGATCCCAGTCAGATGCAGAGTTTAGTAACAGCCTTGAGAACCCAATCCAAGTCAACCCCACCACAGAGCACTCATCCACCTAGCCAAACTAACCATGCCAAGACTAACCTCAACAATCCAAGGCCAAAAAACCACCTCCACCACCACCCAACCCACCATAATCATAGTCAGCAGCATGGTTCGTCCAGTGGGACTAGCGATAAGGTGAGGGAATCCGAAGATCCGGAGACCAAGGCTCAGATGAAGGCAATGGCTGCAAGAGCCCTTTGGCATCTCTGTGAAGGAAATGTCACCATATGTCAAAGCGTAACAGAGTCCAGAGCACTTCTCTGCTTCGCGATTCTGTTAGAGAAAGGCCCCGATGAAGTTCAATACAACTCGGCCATGGCATTGATGGAGATCACTGCAGTGGCAGAGCAACATGCTGAACTGAGGCGCAACGCTTTCAAGCCCACTGCACCGGCTGCCAAAGCCGTCGTAGACCAGTTGTTGAGAATAATCATCGGTACAGACTCAGACCTCATCATACCCTGCATTAGAATTATTGGGCACTTGGCAAGGACTTTCAGGGCAACCGAGACAAGAATGATCGCGCCATTAGTCCAACTCTTGGATGAAAGGGATGCTGAGGTTACTCTGGAGGCACTTCTGGCGCTGACCAAATTCGCGTGCACGGACAATTTTCTCCACATTAATCACTCCAAAGCCATCATAGAAGCAGGAGGTTTAAAGCACCTGATTCAAATTGTTTACTTTGGTGAACAAATTGTTCAAGTGCCAGCATTAGTTCTCTTGTGTTATGTCGCGATGCACATCCCGGATAATGAAGTATTAGCTCAGGAAGAGGTGCTTATGGTGCTCGAGTGGGCGACAAAGCAGGGGCCTTTAATACAAGATCCTTCAATTGAAACACTGCTGCTTGAAGCCAAAGTTAGATTGGAACTCTATCAGTCCAGAGGTTCAAGAGGACTCTATTGATCATTGGGTAAAATTTGTACATTATTGCTAAGAATAACTTTGCAAAAATTTTCTGTTTTTCTTTTGTTATCTTTCACTATCATGGAGTGTATATAGAGTTAGCATTGTTGTAACCATCATCAGTCTTGGTGGTAATTGTTTAGAAGAATGAACAGTTACTTCTTAGACACTCCCATAGTCCCATTTTTCTTTTTATGTAGTACGATTAAATGGTGTGGTTTTCATGGTTTAAAAACTTAACGGCTTAACCAAAAGGATAGAGAGATTGACAGAGATTGGAGAAAGTGTAAAATATCCCCGGATATTTTACACGTTCAATTCCCGTTCAATGCATAATTTACAGTCATATTTTAATATTCCCTCAAGCATAAAGATCAAGGAGAAGATAATAGATGAGCTGTGGTTGAATTGTGTACTGTTCGATATACCAATGACATGCATGTCACGTAAATAAATACTCACTTGTTCTAAAATAGTTGGGATGTATTGGAATTTCAACTTTTTATTGAATTGTAGTTGACAATAAGTGAAATTCCATTTTTAACCTTGTAAGGTGCTAAACAACTAAAACAAGTAAATAAAAAAGGGGTAATTTGAAAATGTGATAAAAAAAAGTACATCTACTTTTAGAGAGAGACACATATTTTGGGACATCCTAAAAAGAAAAGATGGACATATATTTTGGGCCGGAGGGAGTACTCATTTTATCTCATATTAGTAGTCCCTTTATTTATATATATATATATGTATACTAATGATATGACATGTCCGGTAAATAAATACTCATTTTATCTCATATTAGTAGTCCCTTTATATTTACTAGGAAAAGGCACGTGTGATGCACGTGATGAATGTTTTATAACTTATAGAATTTTTATTTTCACATTTTTTTTTTTTTTTTCTAATTGTTGATTTGAAGCTTCTACAAAAATATTGCAATTTTTTTTAACTCTTTTTATATTAATAAATAAATATTTTTTTTATATTAATAAATAAATACTAAAATATTTTGAAATTGGTGGTAGAGTTTAAGTTTGGTAAATTAATAAATTCTTTTAGATTTTTATATTAATACTGAAATATTTATATTTTATTAATTAAATTTTTTTTATTTTAATACTGAAATATTTGAGTTTTGCAAAGTAATAAATTCTTTTAGGCAATTTGAATTTTATTAGATAATTTGTAATTTCAATTTTATTATGTAATATTTAAAAAATTATATATATATATAATAATATAGATTTGAAATTAGATAATTTGAAATTTAGTATAATTTTCAATTTACAATAGAAATTCAATTATATTAATTTTTATTTAAATTTTAAAATAGAATTTCAATTGTTCTAATCATACATTAGATTAAAATTGATATAAAAATTTATTATATGGAGTTTGTGGTTTTTGGAAGACCCTAGGTATATATTTTATTTTCCTTAAATATATCCTTGTCTAATGTGATAGAGTTTTATAGAAAATAAAATAGGTAATTTGCGGTAGAGTTTTTATAGAAATTATTTTATTTTATTTAAATATATCTTTGTAAAATTAGATTTTCTTTTGTTAAAAAACTCATAATAAATAGATAAATACAAGGATTATATACTTATATGTGATAAAGTTCTCTTTTTATATTAATTAATAAATAACTTTTTTCAAATCAATTAATAAATATTTATATATATATATATATAAATAAATTCTGAAATACTAAAAGACAAAATAGTGCTCCGTAATTAGTGCAGTTGTTTCATTAGAATGATAGTTTGGGAATATTATAAAAATAGTACATTCAATTTTTGAATAGAACATGTCTTTTGGGACATCCCAAAATGGAAAGATGGACAATTATTTTGAGATACAATTTATACAAAGGAACCACAAAATTGTTATTTTTTAAAACTTGATTAATAAGTCAGTCAAAAAAATATAAATAAAAAATATTAGAAGTGTCAAAATATAATGCGTGTAATTTATCTAAATTTTAAGAGGTTATTACAAGGGAAGCCATATATGCACTCCAATATTCTACTTTTGCAATTACATTGTTAAAGGAAATGACACTTTTATTCCTAATTTTATAAATAAATAATTATGTTTTCTCAAATACCACAATTACCTTTTTAGTTATGGATATATATATATATATATCTCCGTCCCTTTGTCACCCCAATTAAGAAGTTATTTTTCTACTTTGTATTACCCCAATTAACGATTTATTTTTTTACTTTGTATTAATTGTCTTCTCTTAAGGTTTAATATTAATCTTTGATTTTACAATGGAGGATCTCACATATGAAGAAATGGTGGAGTTGAACAAAATAATTGATCTTGTTAACACTTAAAGCATGGAAGAACTATTAAAACTTTATAAGCCATTCAACTCCATCAATACTAATGGTGATGGTATTTTTATTTTTTATTTTTTTATATTCTGTGCTTTGAGTTTAATTTTTTTTTTCTTTTTACGTTATTTTTAAGAATTAATTTAGAATGTCTTTAAATATTGAAATTTACATTGTTGATGAGAAAAATCTAAGAGCATCTCCAACCATTGTGTATATTATTTTGTTTAAATCTAATGTATCATGATAGATTTATACAAAAAAATTAGATTATTTATTTTTAGCCGTTGCTTTATACTGTTTTGTGTAAAAATATATCCCTCAATAATAACCAACTACTTGTCATATTATGACCACGTAACTTTTACAAATATATTTAATATAGGGTTGATTCTTTATAATGGAATAAGAAAGAGGGAGGAAAAAATAAATATGCTGATGTGGCGATGTAAAAGGCTGTGTAACAATTTTACACATACTTATATAGGGTTGAATAAAAAAGAGGGAGGAAAAATGAAATATGTTGATGTGGCTGTGTAAAAAGATTGTGTAACAATTTTACATATTGGTGACATGACAGTATATCTTAACAGAGTGCTTAAAAAAATAAATAAATAAATAAATCTACACATCATAAGTGGCAAGTGTATATTTTACGCAAAATAATTTTTTAACTTTATCAAAACCTAAAGCTATAGAACTCACCTTCCAAATATATATATATATATATATATATATATATATATATATTTTCCTTGGGGTATAAAATTTGTTTTTAAAGATTAACAATATATAGTATTAATTGAAGACAGACAGACAAAAAAAAAAAAAAAAGAATCATTCCCTACAACAGTGTTTTACAAGAAAAATATTTTATCAAAAGAAAACTTTTCACCAAAAAGATGCAAGAAATAACTGATATAGAAAGAAAAATTAGTTCGTGCAATTGGTATGGACGATTAGTTTATTTGAAAATTAAACTATCATTTTTCAAGTAAGTGGATGATGCATTAATTAGTTTAGGATTTTTTTGCCATTCACTTGAAAGAAAAAATATATAAATATATATATTGGGTGTAGGTGGAGTGCAAAACTGCAAATATGGCCTCTCTCTCTCTATATATATATATACATACATATATATTAACAATGTAAGAATTGTTAAAAGTTATATTATGCGTAAAGTCAAAATGTGACGCTCTAAAGTCCACCGGAGATACTAATCCATTAAGGTATCGAGGCATCTGTTACCCTAATCATATGTACGGGGCGAATTAAAACTTTTTTTTTTTTTTCTTTTTTATTATTATTATTTTTTTGCGCAAATAATCAAAACTATCCAGTGAAGCAAAATGAAACGTAAGAATTCAATATGTTATATGTACAAAGAAAAATCATTACAAATAAATATAGTTTTGATTGAATTTGGACTTCAAAGATCTAATAATTTCACAATGTATAGGGGTGACAAAACATCATCAGTACTTGGTTGTTGGTTGCAGGTGATTCATTGCTTGGCGCAACATGAGAACATCTGTGTGCTCTGCCGTGCTCAATCAGAATCTCATGAATATTTGTTCTTCAATTGTTGATTCTCGCCTGCCATGGCGCCGGATCTCTACTCTCATCCACCGGATTTGTTCTTCCATTACCGGCCATTCCACCGTTAATGGCGGTTATTATTGTTTGGGCTTTATTTCCTTATTTGGGCTGTCCCGGCTTGGGCTTGTTTTGCTGCCTCTTTGGGCTTGTTTTGGCCTAAGGCCCTCCCTGTATCTCTTTTTCATATATATCAGTTGCTTAAAAAATATATATATATTGGAATTATATTACTCAAATTGGTATCATATTCGTGTCAATCTCACTCAATCGTTTAAACAATGCTTAATAAATTTGATCTGATTTGATCCCTTTAATTAATTATATCATATTAACTTGAATCAGTCATGATTATAGTAAAATATTAAAAATAACATGATATTATATTAAAAACTCTAAATTAATTGCGTGATTTGTTGATATAAAAGAAAAAAAAATTTACTCAATTTCATCATTTTTAATTTAATACTCTTATTTTTTTTTTGTATTTTGTATTGTTAAATGGATCGTATGTATCGGATTAGATGTCATACCATCCATTTAGTAAACAAGTTTGTACATTTTTCTTTTTAAAGTGTTATAAAATAATATTAAAATCCACATTAACTAAAACGTGAACTCAACCAGAATCCTATTTAAATTATTATACTAACATTAAAAATACTAATAACTCAAAGCTTAATTTGATCATCCGAACACAATTTGACTAGTCCGGGTTTGTCGGTTGGGTTTGAACTTAGATTGAGAGTTTTATATATATAGGATCTTGATTTTATATTTTATATTTTGTGGTATCCACAATGAGCCTGAGATGGTGTTCTATATTTTATATTTTATGGTATCACATCTAAGCACAAATTTTCAACTATGTTTGGTTGGAGAGTTTGTTCTATAATTGATTTTTATGTTGATTTTGTTTTTTGAAATGATGCATCAGTTTACAAGCACCAGGTCTGTAGGTCACACGTTAAAATCTCGAAAACGGTCAACTTGTGCAAATTACGTTTATATTAATATAAGTATTGTGTAATGAATGTCCTAATGCACTTTAATAGGGCACGTGAATACTATGTTTCAATTACTTGGTTTCATGTTGTAGTCAGAACTTTGGAGAAGATGCATTCAAATGAATAGATTTTCTAACTAATAGATGAAAGGAAAAAAATAACCTATCATTTCATTCGACAAAGTAAAAATAACGTATCATTTATTATATCAATGTCACAATTACATTATTTTTTATTTTTATAAAATCAGTTAGATAGGGATGACAATAGAATGGATTTGGAATGTAGTTGGTTAAATCTTACTTCTAGACAAGTTTTTAATTTGTATACCTATCTCGCGACAAATGGATTATCGACTTCTCCCACTTTCTCAGTTTAATTTAGTACAATAAATTAAGTTATGGTAAATAAATAGAGGTGAGTGACTTATTAATACAATTAAAAGTAAAATTTGCCACAGAAAATAAAAATCAATACCTCTACATGCAAAAATATAAAACAATGAACAAATAAACACCTCTAACATGAAAATAAAAAATAATAAAATTAAAAATCATATATATATATAATCGGGTTCGGGACGAGAATGTTTAATC
>JAOTQH010281264.1:0-10182 GCA_025631255.1 Cornus kousa
ACTAGTTTGATGGGTCATGCTTAGAATTGATGGGTTGTGCTACACTTAGTTTAAGTAGACAATTCATTCTTTAATTTAATGGTCCATGCTTAATATTGCAATTAGTAGTCGTATTTTGTTCACAACAATGTATTCCCCATTAATGAAAAACAAGTGGTTAATTACATGAACTTAGTGGTGATTCCAACACCGAAAGACCTCTCTTCATATCTCTTAAATCTCTATCTGTCACGTAGTTTTATTTTAATTGCATTTTAATTAATTAAAGTATCTTAATCATCTCATCAAATCTCTTTCCAATCCTGTGATACATTAGAGTCGAAGTTAAATTCTAACACGTATAATCCCTACGGACGATCCCTACTCGCTATACTTCATTAGTTGTCGTAGTGGTTTTTATAAATGTAAATTTGACTAGAAAAGCTTCCAAAACCAGATTCATATTTTGACTTTGCGAAGCGACCTCTCGCATTAAAAAGTCTGGTTTTCTAAACGCGTTAGAAAGGGGCTCGTCAATGATGTCTGAAGGCCTCGCCCTTAGCCTGACTTACCACCTTACGGCCCATATCTCATATCTCCCTTAGCCCGATCGGAATTGCAGCCCATATCAGTTTCTTCACCAACCCTTAGAGATAAGGATAAAGAAGAATCTGGATGGGAGCCTGAACGGCCGCCACGTGCAGCTTTTTGTTTGTCAGCATGAATGCGCATAACCGGCGCGTGATGGCCACTTGATCTTCCTCCCACAAACTTCACCGCTCTTTGTGCTTTTATGTCCTTCGTCCATTGCCGGATCTACAACACCCCTTCTTTCCCTTTGCTGAGAAGCATGTTCCATTTTTCCTCTGTCATAAGATGTGACCCGTCGCTACCTTCAAGACTCTCCGTCGAAGGAACCAACTCCAGCGAATCTTCTTCCCAAATTGTAACCTTATAACAGAAAGTGTCGTCGTTAATAAACACAAACGGCGGACAAGCGGATCCAATTCTCACTGTGATTCGGACACTCTCGGCATCCCCTGTTTCGTCAGCAACAGCGTTCACGAATCCGCCACACAACTCCCCCACTTCAACAAATAAGGCGTGGCACCATAGATGAAGAGGAAGACCAAACAGTCGGATCTATTTGAGGCCTTTGTCTTTGAGAACCTCACAACAACCAACTCTAAAAGACCACACATCGATCCGTAAAGTTGCAGAACCCCATTGTCGCTGGCCTTCCTTCAACACCCGTTGAGCCTCTGCCTGAGAAGGGAACCTGAATAGAAGAAGTGAATTGGATAAGGGAGTAACCCCCACCCCACAGGACGTATTCCATGCCCGAGCTGCCCATTCTTCAATCCGATCACACCCCCCAACTTCCTTGTCGAAACGGCTAACCAAACAAGATGAGAGAACCGTATTTCTCTCTCCCACGGATCCCCCGTCTATGTACAGTTATGGCCCTCGATGAGGAGTTGCCGACTTCACATCCCCTTTGAGTGTAATTCTTGGAATCCTTGCAATTTCTAAAAAAGATTTCATCTCAGACGAACAAACCACGATCGCCCTCAAATCGCCCCTAGTAGGGTGAAATCGGCCCTAGTGATGTCATCGAGAGCTTACCTTTTAGTGATAAAACCGTGCGTCTTTTACTTATCATGTCAAATGAGGATTTGAGATTTATTAGCGGCAAAACAACATGGAAAAGGACAAGTCCTGGTTGAATCACAACAAAGAAGCACCCATACTTTAAGTTAAACATAATCCATCTTTGAATGGTTGGAAGAGGTTTAAACACATAATGGGATATATATACATATATGTCTGATATATCCTAGTACTTATCTCGTCATTACCCCCCCTCTCCTCCTTTCTTAAACTGTTATCTTAAATTTTATTTTATTTTATATTTTGCCTATGGCACATAGCATCATGAATGAAGCATACTATTGGGATGTGTATATTTCAGGAAGAACTTTATGATCTAATTTTAGAGACAAACAAGGAATGTGTGAAGCTTTGCAAACCTGGCGCAAGCATCAGTCAAATACACAACTACTCGGTATGTTTTAACTTTTAATGAATCCAAATTGGTGCTTTTTTTTTTTTTTTTTTTTTGCATCTCTTATTTGCCATTATATCGAATGGGCTGTTTAGAAAAGATATCGGTAATGATTTCTTCTTCTTCAAATTTATTTATTTATTTTCCCATTTCCTATTCTTTCTGTTTCATTCTCTTTCTCTTGCCCTTGAATCACCAACCCGGGATGACTCAGTAGTTGGCTTCTTTTATTAAGACCTAAGTTATGTAAATTAAATTTTGTGCATTATTGACGGAAGTGAAATATAGATTGAATTTTGTGTTTTCTTTGGTGGAACACATTAAAATTTGGTCATATCAAGTGGGTGATCTCCAGTTGTCAGACACTATACTGAGAAACATTTGTAGAATGCCTAGCTATTTGATCTTATGCAAAATCTTTATTTTTATTTTTTTCTTATAACTCATAACCGACATCGCATAATTATTATATACAGCACACTCATTAACAATTATTTTTTGGTGGATATTGATCTTGTGTTATCATGATTTATCTTTTTATATTTCTGGACAATATAGTCATACTAATTCCTTGGCATGGGAATTACCTGGTTGGGATCTTGATTTCCTTTGCTAATGGGAATATGCATTTGGTTAACTCTAAATTTTCATGTACTAAGAAGCGGCTTGAACCATTTAAAGAAATGTATATCTGCACAGTAATGCAGATGTATTAATGTTGAGATGCTACATGGTCTAGGTTGACAAGCTGCGAAAAGGATTGAAGGAGATTGGAGTATTGAAAGATGATCGCCCTTATCATTACCATCAGCTGAACCCCACTAACATAGGTTTCTCTTTAGCATCTCTTAATCTTCCAGTTTGTTTCTGAGCCAATATGAGGAATAAAAAAAGCAACATTACAGTAGCAATTTACTCTTAGGAAAAAAAAAAAAAAATCTCAGCATTAAGTCTTTTGTTTGATAAATAAATGATATTTGGTATTGGCTTGATGTGATTAACAACATTTGTTTTGGTTGCAGGCCATTTTCTGGGAATGGACGTTCATGATTGTTCTACAATCACCTATGAATGTCCTTTGAAGCCAGGTGTTGTAAGTAGTTTTTCAGACTTTACTGTTTCAAACTCTTTTTGCCTCCCCCCTCCTCTGTGTTGGCAATTGAGAGAGAGTTCTGTTTAATTTATCTCTCCCGACTTTCTATTTTTCACTTGGCGTCTGAGTTATTGTTATTGCATAGATGATAAAATTAAGGTTTGTTAATTTTATCATGCATACTGATATTATTAGAATTCGGCAACATTTATAGTGCTATTTCTATCCAATTGATGTCTGAGAGCCAAAAATTGTCCACACTTTTCTATTTCTTCAGAAATCTTTCTTTCTGATTGTTGCTTTGTTCTGCGTACAAGTATTGGGATCCAACAATGGGTTTAGGATGTTGAATTTGGAACTCTAAAATATATAGATGTCAAGGTGACATAATACACCTATGAATAATGTGGTGTATATTTAACGTATGAATTAAAATTTAAAAGTGCAAGCAAATCAAACTTGTTATGGTAAATGTAATGCAAAACTGAGGCATAATTTCAAGAAAATCCACTACCCTGTGAGGAATCTGTTGATTCTACTATAGCAGGGCATTGGGTGTTCCTGGGGCAGTTTGGATCTGAAAGTATTCTTTGGTATGATTTACATAGAGGGACTACTTTCGTACTTGAACATTCACTCTCATACATGGCAGACCATGCTTTTAGCATTACACCCCAATACTACATAATACTCAATTGTATAAGTATAAAAATTTAATATTTCTACATTTGAAAAGGTTTCCTTGGGAACATCATAAGCAACCAACTGCCGTGGGTGTTGGTAGTGTCGAGTGTGTCTGTTCAAATAAATCTGTGTCCACACACATGGACGCTAACTTAAGCCACAGATTTTCCATTTGCATTTTGCTATTAATTGATTTAACAAAACTCAAAGGTAAGATTCTTGGTCACAAACCATAGTATTCTGACAGACTAATTTATGCATGTGCTTTTGTATTTATATTTATACTAGGAGCCAAAGGAAAGAAGCAAATTAAACATAAAAAGTATACATTTCTATAGAATACATCCTTTCTAAAACCCTGTTTTCAGTAGCATTAAGAAAGGTTTTCTTTTGGGGGACACATTAGTAGCCAAATTTGATTTTCTCGATTAAGATGTGCACATAGATCAATCTGTGTACTGTCTGGACATATAGAGACTACTTTTGGCTATGTTGGGCCTTGCATCTATCTAACACAAGTGTTCTTTATTTTCTTTACTATTTTCCTGCTTTTGGTGCATATAGAATTTTTTTTTTGTTACATTATTATTATTATTTTACTTTTATTACTGACTCTTTTGCAAAAATAAATTTGTGCACAGGTGATAACAATTGAACCAGGGGTTTACATTCCATCTTCTTTCGATGGTCCAGAGAGGTATTTGTGGTGGTTCCTCATTTTTTTATATTATTGACTTGCAAAATTGCAAATCAAACATTGCCACCAGCTAGACCCCTGGCACAGTTATCTCAATGCCCTATTGGACAAAAGTGTTGGTCCTGTCCAAATACAGAGTCCCATAATAGAACCACCTACACAATTAGTCGGTATATTTTAACTTGTTGCATTTAATGCTCTAACAAATAAAGGTTAGGTCTAAAATGGAGAGATGCAAAATTTACAATCATTCACAAGCACGCAACAAATATGTGGTTCGGCTTAAAGCCCACATAAGAATAGAAAATGGACATTCCTTAAATTTCAAACTCCAATCCTATTTTACAACGAGTTTTCTCTCAAAGCTCTTTTTTTTTTTTTTTTTGAAAGATCAAGCAAATGCACACACACCCACAATATTACTCCTAGCAGGGCTAAAACACTCAACTTCCCCTTTGGCAAGGAGAGATCATACCATCTGGGCTAATGCCTATTCGTATTAGGGTGTCAGGTCCAATTACAGGAGGATGCTCATTTGAGAAATTCAAAAACCATAGAATTTGGTCGGCCCATAAATATTGGTCAGGTCACCCAATGAAGCAGATTAAAAACTTACGAGAGGACACACAAGAAACTTCTAGCTTGGACCCCCAAATGTTGTTTGTTAGCACCAGTCAAATTCTTTTTCTGGGTTCTTGTCTGTGCTGTGCATAAAACCCTTAAAACCTATTTGGCAGTCCAGCTTTGAACAACAAGCCTGGTAACTGGATCCTGAATACTACAATATTTTTCAGCTAGTCACGAGTTTTAGTAAATTTGTTGGAGTATTAGATCTTCCAAACCAAGACTCATCTTTATGAAACTTTCCATATGATTCAACAATAAAAAAATATACTTTCTACCGATACTCCGAGGATAAAGGCCCATATTTCATCTTCTTTACTATATTTAAATTTTTGCACCCCTCAACAATTGCTGACTAACAATAAAAAATTTTTAACTTTATGGAAATTTCTTCGAGTTAATTTCCTATTTTGAATTATTATTCTCTGTGCCACCATTCTGCTACATCTCCTTGTGTGGGTATGGTGACAGTAAAGCATCTGGTTATATTGAGGATACTTATTGCAGGTATCGAGGCATTGGGATAAGGATTGAGGATGAAGTTCTTATAACGGAATCGGGTTACGAGGTATATCTGAAAACTGAATTCATATGTTCCTGTTATAGCGTGACAAATAAAGAAGACAAGATTACCAAAGGGCCTTTGGCCCAATGGTATAGCCTCCCTATCCTCAAAGAGGAGGGGAGGGGTTTGAGCTCGGGTGTCCAGTTCCTTTGAGCCTTCCAGGGTTAAACAATATGAGTCTCGGTCATTACTATTGGGTCTTAGATGACCAAATCAAGGTACGAGAGTGAGAGTGAAAGTGGTAATGGGACTGAGAACTTTAATTCTATAAAAAACCTCAAGAGGATCCCTATAGAGGGGCCTATATTTGAACTTTTATTAGATACATAAATTAAAAATTATCTGAACGAATGCAGAAATATGAAAGCAATTATTGGGAGTATACATGCAAATCATAATATTAGATATAAGAATGCATTGCTGGAATTATACATTCAATCACGAAATAATGAAAGATGAAAATGGGACAAAGTGACTATGATAAAAGACTATAACTCAAACTAGATATTGCCTAGTGGTTAGATTCAGTTTGGACTATATGCAGTTTCGTCGTTCCAACTCTCTTGCACTTCCATTTTACTCTGAAGATGATTCTGCAAGACTGACTGAAGGTATAGCCTCAGTGGATCTCAGAGGGAATCCCTTCCATTCATGCTCCAACACAGCATGAACAAGTGTGTGTATCAATGTTTAGGCAAATTAGGTTGCCTAGGTTTGGTCTCTTTGTCTTAGGCTTATAACTCTTATAACGGCTTCAAACATTTGCTCTTTCTTTATGTATCTTCGTATTACACCATAATGTTTCTTCAAATGTTTACAAATAATATAAAAAATACAATATCAAGCATTTTTTAAAACATTATAACTGGTTAAATTACAGAAACGTGAGAGTTAAATTGGTTGTTCTTCCTAATAACAGGAATCATGTTTTTAACAGTACAGTTATTTCTCGTCACAACTGTTTGGCTTTATGGTAGGTTTTTTCTTTTTGGTCATGTATATAGGTCTAAATTTCTAATAATCTATCTGCTCCTACAAACAGGTCCTTACTGGGTCGATACCGAAAGAAGTTAAACATATTGAGTCCTTGATAAACAACTACAGCCATGGAATGGGGACTGAGACTCAAAATATCATGAGGGCTGCATCCAGTTAGCGATCCCCTCGGAATTCTCAAGATTTTTAGAAATTGATTAATTGAATGAGAAAACTGAGATGATTTTGTATATCTTCATTCTATTTCAGGAAGCATCTCATTTTTCATCCCCTTTTTGGTGTTTTTCTGCATTGATAATACGTCATATAAGATTAGTCTGTATCCTAGTTCTTGTATAACAGAAATTTTGAATATCCACCACTATGGCCATTTGTTTTTTCATTTCCATTGCTTCATTTGTTCTGTTGTGATAGCTTTGATAAACAGTGAATGTGAAGAAAATGGATAAGGGCCTGTTTGCTAAGTGGTGTTGTTTCGTGTTGCGGTTGGTCACATGTAGCGAAGCAAAACACCGCAACACATTTGATAACCTGTTGTTGCCATTTGAATAATATCCAAATTTGTTGCCGAAAAGAGGCCCAAATAGAAAAACACCACTACCAAATTGGTGTTTCCCAATGTTTTTGCATTGTAGCACAAATACTTAGCAGTGAATAATACCAAAAAAACACTGTATCAGGCCCTTTTAACAAGTCATTTTATTTACTCAATCATTACACACTATTTTACTGAACATGTTTTCTATCTTTTTGCATCCGAAAATCTTGCAGTAAATTTTACATTACCAAACACACTTTCAATCAGAAATGAACAAAAATCACAATAAAATCGTTATTTTTGTTTTGAATGAAAATGGAAACACAAAGCATGAGGTTGCCAAACGAGACCTAGGGTTTAGTTATTTATTGTTGCCATCCATTTCTTGCAGTGTGTAAATGTCTAAGCTGCTTCATTATTAGCTGCCTCATTATCATTTTATTAACGTACTGTATGGTAGCTACCGCTAGTAATTTTGTTGTGGTCCGGATATGTATTTAGGTCAAGTGCACGAGACTCTACACAATCTTATATCTTTCGTCAGTTTCGTGTCATAATGAAACAACTTTATTATTGTGCTAAGTTACACAATCATTCTTAGTAGGTGTAGCTCTCACGTTCCGCGCGTGTTCTCGCTCAAATTCTCACTACTTATGACTTAATTTTACCGTTCTTACGTTCCCGCTATCGAATTTGCTCTAGTTTCCCGCTTTATATGACTTAGATTCGTCCTCTGAGTGTGTGTGTGTTAGACATCATTTTAGTCCTAGGGTTGCTCCTTTGGGTGATGGTCTCACATCAGCCTGAAGCATTGAAGTCCCCCCATATGTTCACGTTTCAACCTTAAGCATTTTTGTGGCAAAAAGCATTTAAGACCTAGAATGAATGGATTTGAACTGTCAAGCTACCAAAGTTCAATAACATTGGGAACAGTTGTTAGCCTAACCAGTACCATTTGTCACTACCATTCAACTTTAAAAGCTCGGTCGACAGGTGGTTGGTTTTGTTATAAAGAGGTCGTTGTGTGGTGCATTAATGTTTTTGATCCTATATTTACTAGGTAGATGGCGTTCAGGTTACTTTGTATTCAGAATTTGGAAGTCGGACATATAATTAATTATTTTTTATTAAAAAAAAAATGTAAATTGCGTTTTGAGTGTGAAATAGTTCGTTCCTAGAAGATATTATATGACTAATTTTTTACATTGATTAAATGATGGAGGAATTATTAGATAGTTTTAGGCCACTACTACACTTGAGAGATGTTTCAATCTAAACTTTTTGATTAAAAAAATAAAATTATATGAACATATTACAAAAAAAAAATCTCAAACATTAATTTTAATTAAATTGAATCATCACGTAATAGACGTAATAGACGAGACACCAGACATATGATGTTGGGATGTTTGTGATAATTGTGAATGCCCTAATCCTTGGATGCATGGATCAGTAAAGGTTTGGTCACCAAGTTATCTTCAAGTCCACTATTGTAATCTTATCTAATATATCAATTCATTTGAAGAGTAAAATCTAAAGAAGATTTCGCATTATAAGAATATAAATTAATAAAGCTTACACATTTTTTATTTAGATTGACCGAAATTATTTTAAAAAAATCCCCCTAATCTATTTACTTAAAAAATTAAGTTATTGGGTAGTGATGTATACTCATTCATTTATATCTATGTCACTTTTTATCTGAATCTGAGACAAGTTTCCCCTTATAACATTTTCCTCCACCCGAACCCAACGCCTTCGCTGTAGTCGGATCACTCTGTTTGTCTGGGGTGAAGACCTGGACACCCTCCGGTTAAAATTTTGCCCAACACAGAAGTTCAAGTAAAAAAGGCTACTTTGAGAGGAGCCTATATTTATTTTACTGTTCATGTGACCAGTACCCACGGGTACTGTTCTCAGGGCAAAAATAAAATAAAATAATTATTATATTCCCAAAACAAATAAAATAATTATTATATTCCTAAAACTAGACGAGCAAGCTTGAGGATAGGGGGTGACACTAGATCAAAAATTGAATCTAACTCTGATAGCAATTAAAATGGGTAAACACTTACTCATTTATTTAAAAACTTAAACAGTTGAATAATATTACATACCCGTCCATTTATACCGTTATCAATTCCTATCCATATGCAAGTCCCTCGCAGTATTTGTTTGTTATAAACCCTTTGTAATTCGATTTGTTGTTAGTTTCATGAATTCATTGTATGGGGTTTGTAGGTAGGGTTTCAACTACCAGACTGATTTTGCCTTGCATTCACTGCACACGTCACCTCACTAAATACATTAAAATCCCCAACTACACCAGTATTCGTGTCGCATGCTTATTGGCTAATCTTTCGACCGCTGTTTCAGCTTCAGTGTGGCACCTTGCCCTTAAATGTTCCAACTGCTCTACCATTACTCATGTTGCGGATGCCCCAAATACCCCCCATTATTCATCTCAATTACAGTTTTGCCTCTCATTTTCCATTCACCATTCTGTGCCACAAGACCTCAACAATATTACCTTCTGCATCAAGTTCATATTATTTATACAACAAATTACTTTAATCACTGATTCCAACACACAAAGACGATCCTGATTCTTGTCCATTATGCATAAGGAGAAATTCCTCATTGCTGACATTAAAAAATAAATAAGAACAGAGAAATAACTTATATTCAGGTGGATAAAATTAATGACAAATGTAGCATTATAAGTCAACCATATCATAAAACCCAAGTTATATAACATACCCATAAAGAGGCAAGTATTATTCTTTATAACTTTTACCATAGGCTGTGATTAGATTAAAAAATATAGAGTTCCGAAATCAACAATGATTTTTTCCTCCCTCTTTAGAGCATCCGCAGCGGGGCTCTTTAAAGCCCAAATCCAGCGAGCCCTTGCACTGTAAGCCCTCCAGCGGGCTAGCTA
>JAOTQH010281285.1:0-10182 GCA_025631255.1 Cornus kousa
ATAAACATCACATTTTTTTTTTTTTTTTTTTTTATTTATTTAATCCCCTAAGCCCAAAATCTTTGTCGATGACCCAATAAACAAAACCCTAATCTTTAACTTACACATAAATTCCAGCCCAAAACATTTGCTGGTTCTGCTGCATGTGTTTTTTCTTGATTATAGTGAGGGTCAGGGATATAAATGTTATAGGAACAGTTCTTGTGTAGGTACAATTCTACCTCTCTGCTCTCCATTTGTTGAGAACAAAATAAGAATGGAAATCTATAGGGATCACACACAAAATACAAGATTTACGTAATTTATTCAAAATTTAGGATAGTTTATAGATGAGAAGTGATTTCACTATAATTTCGTAGAGATACTACACAGTAGAGATTTTTCAACACCTAACCATATGTACACAAATTATTGACCACATTCTTTTCGACTCCTACCCGCCATCAATATCCACCCTATCAAACAGTATTCTCCTTGTACCCATCAACTCTCCTTACTCTGATGAAAGGTTCAGATTCAAATGACAAGAACAAAGTATCTTTATTTATAGAGTACAAAATTCAAATCCTTATTAGATAAGGATTACAATTCTATAGAGCCTAAGACTCGCCTAAAAAGAAATTACTTAAGAAAAATACAACTCTAAAATAAAAACATATTTTGAAAAAAAAAATAAAAAATTGAAACACAATTACTAACATTTTCCGTCTTAGCTCAAATTCCATCAAAACGATCATTGGGGAATTGACAATTCATGCGGTTTCAATCTTGCACAATTCTGAGTCTCTTAGTCCCAATTGTATGCTACTTGGAGTAAGTAAAACCTCCAAAGCTCCATCTCCACTATTCTATAGTACACAAGTCAGAAGTTCATTCGCTGGAATGCAGTCCGCCTCTCATAAAGGAAATACTTTTGATTCCCGCGGGTATAGATTCGCCAAGGGGATATGCCATCAGAGTGAAATGAAGATGATAAGATACCATACACGCACCGTTCAAATCAAGAATGTGATTAGAAAGTGAGGAGGACTTACCTCCTATACATATACATACATGTATCTACGCACATGCACATACATGTTATGGCCCGTAAAAGTACTTGATGTCCAAAGCAAGGGACTTCCTAATCAGTTTAATTATGTAGTCAATGGAGATGTCTGGATCATGGGAGATGGAGATGGAGATGGAGATGGAAAATTGATGTTTGGATCATGGTTGGGAATTGTTTCCGTCGTCATCATCAAAAGAAGATTCTGAAAGTTTTCTACTACTTGCACATTAAGCATATCCGAAGCATAGATTGATTTCACATTAAGCATATCCGAAGCATAGATTGATTTGCTCAAGTTGAGAAGCAAAATCCAGTCTAGCATCTGATACAAATATATTTTGATATATAGACATGGACATCTGATATTTCTTTCTAAAATTAAAATGAAATCTTAAATTCCCATACAAATGGTAAATAGAAATCTATATATGATAAGTAGAGTTTGTACAAAGATGTAGAAAATTATCCAAAATATTAAAAAAATTATTTACATGAAGAGATCAAAAATATTATTACGATCCGCCATGCCAATTCTTACGTACTTTGGACTAACACCAAACTTCGTCCCTCCCCTAGTTACCATGTTCTGGGCAAAGAGATCAAAAATATTATCATGATCCACCATGCTAATTCTTACGGACTTTGGACTAACACCAAACTTCTTCCCTCCTCTAGTTACCATCTTCTGGCTCGAACCAAAGGAAGCTTTCACAGTATGTCCGTGCTTACAGATGCGCGTGATCTATGTGCATCTGAAATTACCCGGTTGTGGTTCAAAAGTTCGACCACTAAAGCTGCACAACCCAGGAGAATAATGAGGCAAGCTAAAAATGGGGTGGTTCTGTTTTACTACCGCCCTCGGTTTCTTCCACCTTTCTGCCATAAGGTTAAAACCGTACTCAAATAAGGTTTCACCTTCTTCAGGGATGCCAGTATGGTCGTAACTATCAATCACAGCTTGCAGAATCTTTGTGGCTCGAAGCTGTGAATCTTTTGATACGCCAATACTATTGAGCTCCATGTATTTTACCATTTTTTTTTTGTTTCGGCATCTTCTTCTATTCTTCATCCTTGACAAGAGCCCAACTGCAAAATATAAAAACACAGATACTTTGAAATATAACAGACCAATATTTACCTAATTTGGATCATTTTCAAATTTATAATATTAATTCTCACCCTAAGCACATCCCGGTATGGTCTGTGGCTGTGGCTGTGGCTTTGGCGACAGTGAACATCATGAGTTCATGGTCTGCAGGAGAAGAAATTGGAGTATATTGTGGCCAGTAGTAAGCAAGATCATGAACCACTCTTCCATCTTTACGATTTACCACAGGTTCCCTTATAAAACCATCTGGGTTGTTTGGGGATGTCACTACTTCAATGTAAGGCTTGCTCTTACTGAATTTATGTGCATCACATCCCATTTATAAAGCCCGGACATTAGGAAATCAGTCGTTCCTGGGTAACTGCAAGCCATATAAACACATAAAATGGTAAAGCACTAAAAGAATTAAATGTTCAAAAAAACACTTGTTATGAAATAAAACTTAGTGGAGTAAGAATTGGTTCTGGACTTTTTTTCTATTTTAGGATGATTTAAGCTTATCATATTGTCCTCGACTAGGTTAGCACTGAAAAAAAAGAGGAGGAGAGGAAGACCAACACTTATACCATCTAATTTTTCTCAAATTCCAACATCATGCGACCAGTCAGAGATATAAACTAGTTTATGAGATTAGTCTTATAAAGAAATACAAAATTAATTCTGAGCCAATGAGGTTGATTGCAGCTGCCCCATGCTACTATGGTCACTACTTCCCCTACTATATCTTGAGGTTTCGATCACTTGATCAAATGAAGTCAAGCCTATTGAAGGTGACGACCTTACTACAGTTTGGTCCTTCTTTGAAGGTTTGCACATGCTTTGGGAACCTTCTCCCTCGTATGTAAACCTCCATAGTAACCCCACTTTTTTTTTTGATTCCGTAGTGACCCCACATTGATGGGAGAAACTTCAACATCTCTCTAAAGCAATAAATCAACACGTACAATGGAAATGAGAGATAGATAGTATGATGTAGCAACAGAAGAGCAAATGCATGAAACCACCCTGCTTAGTTTTGACACGTCCCTTACCCGAGTTTTGTGTTTCAAGAGATAATACATTGATGCAAAATATTTTTGAAAGATAGTAACTGCAACTTAGTATAAAAAAAATAAGTAAATAAAGGCTAATTAGTTGCAATCAAACAATACTAAATGTAGTTTATAAACTAACCCTTGAAGAGCATTCATTATTAAGGCAGAATGTTTTTTGGGGAATTGTTTAAACTAGATTTAACAGTTTTTGACAATATTCAATGAGATTGTGAAATTATTGAATTTTCTTAATAAAGTGCAATTAGTATACTCAAGATTATTTTAAGTAGAATTCAATGCATCTATGTTTTGAGTTCCCAATAGTAACCCTATGTTAATATTGAATCCTAAACCTTAAAAATATGTTGAACCAAGATATCTTAAACTTGAAATCTTTCATACATTATTCTCTACCACAAAACATGAAAAATAAATAAATAAAGAAATAAAAAGAACAGAAAAGAAGAAGAAGAAGAAGAAGAAATAAAGAAAGAAAATAATCTATCGCAAAGAAAAATAAAACCTTAACCTAAAATGAAAGTTAAACCTTTAACTTAAATTCTAATTTTATGCTCGCGAACACAAAACCCTATTCTTTTATTTACTTTATTTAAACTCTGCAAACCATGATAACTTTAACACTAAAACTGCAAAAACTCTTCAGTCTTTGGAAAAATTATTTATGAAAGAAAATGGTAAATTAATAAGTTTGAAATCTACGATATTTAAAATATACTAAAAAAAAATTGACTCAAATATTCTATAAATTGGTAAAAAGATTGTTCTTGAAAATTCCTAATTCACGTTGTGGCTGAAGGCATTGACAAAATATTGACTATTAGCAAAAAAAACTGTTTAAAAAGATTGAAAGAATTAAAATATAAAATAAAACAGAAAATAAAAAGAATAAGAAGAAGAATGAAGCGAGAGAGAAGAGATTGTTTCTTAAAGTTTATAGAAAGCATAAAAGAAGAATGCCTAAATGCCTATATAGCAAGCATAAAATGAAGTGAGAGTGATGGAGCATAAACAGGCAACACTCAATGCCTAAATGTTGTTAACTTATTTTTTAAAAATGAAAATGAAAAAGAAAAATGAGACCTTAATAGTTCCACTAATCAATAGAGATAGTTTTGCTTAAAGGTGCAAATGTTTGAATACACGAGAAATGGTTGATATTTACGGTGCAATAATTTTGATTTTATCCATTCCATAGAAAGAAAAAATGAAGTATTGCACCAACATAATATAATAATGTTTGAATACATGAGAAACACAATTACTAGGATATAGCACTAACAGGTAAAAGTAGAATGTAAATTAAGAAACATACCTTCGTTTCCGATTCCACTCGTTTCAGTGAGCCTTTCCCTATTGGTTATCTGGAAGTTCTTTTCCATTTTCAAAATGTAGACCTACGTCATTTAAATTCATATGGATTCTATTTCAAAAGTAAACCCACAAAATACTGACCAAAAAGAAAAAGAAAAATGAAACTCACCATGTGGTAAGAGGCACCAGTAACTATGCTATTGGCCTCAGACGCATTGGATGGAGATAAAGCGAATAGTACAAATAAGTTAAGGACTGACATCCTCAAATAACAATTATGTTTGTTAGCCCCATCTGCTCGAATTGCCACTGCATTAAATTACATATATAATCAGAACTTATTCATAAAATCTTAAAACGACGAGTATATTACCACAGTGTTTGATTCTGATAAACATAACATTAATTGCACATATGATAGGAAATATATTTGATGTTTTCAGTGCATCTAATAGCCATAATAGCGTAAGCTCCACCAATTTGGTTACGTACATGACATCACCGAGATTTCATAATGATGAAGAGCAAAACGAAACTATAAAATAATTAATCATCGCCCTGAACTAGAATTAGGGTAACATAATATGTAACGACCCAGTTTGCTAAAACGTCACTGTTAAATCCCCTGGACTGTAATATATCAATTCCAATACAAAACTCACAAAATAAAATATGATCAAAAGAACCTGCTTCAGATGCATAATTGATTTCAACAATGTACCCCAACCTCAATTACACAAATTAATCCATAAGGGCAATATAAGCAATCCCTAAATTTAAATTTAATAATCAGGACATTCTCAAAAGGAAACAAATGAGCCTTGAACAACTCTCAAAGTCTCCAAATCAACTTTGGTACCCGCAAATGTAATAGGGGAAATCGACGCTAGAAAAATCCTAACAAGAGCTCCTACGTGGTTTTATGCGTATGATGGCATGATTTACAGAAAATTATGTGATTTGCATGTCAAAACAACATGTATATGCACACATGCTGACGGAATACCAAAACCTCAAAAACCCCCAAATTTTGTAGACAAACACGCACAGCTATTTGACAGGTACAATTAAGACCATCGATTATATTAGGGCAAACCAATCACATAATCAAGATGGCATTTTGGGTAGGAAAGACAGACATTTGAAGGAAAATCACACATAGCATCCCAAGTTGGAGAAAACCCGACCAACAATCGGATTGTGATGATGAAATGGTGGTACAGCGCTGTTCTATTCCTTCTTCTCCTTTTTCTTTCTTCTTTCTCTCTCTAGCACTCGGCTACAGGTCCTCTCTTTCTCTCTCTAGCACTCGGCTACAGCTTCTCTCTTTCTCTCACTAAAACCTCCCGGCTGGAGTTCTCTCTCTCTCTCTCTCTTCTTCTTGCTTTTCCTTTGGTTTCTGTTGTAACAAGAGAAAGGGCAGCAACAGTTTTAAAGGGAAAATGGGTAAAACGTTTCCTTGTTGGGTTACAATATAGGAACAGATGTAAAGCTTAGGCAATAATCGTGTCCTATGGGTTGCATGTATATAGCAGGTGTTTGAAAAGTCATGTGAGGCTGCCACATAGTCTCCCCTTAATTTAACCTTGGTAATTTCCAAATCCTTTGCCACTCACTAACATAACTACACAAAAGCCTCTAATATATCTCCCAATAGTTCTATACAAATCCCGCTTGTGGCCCGCAGTCCTAGCAAATGATAAAGAGTCCCAAATAAAGCCACTTAATCATGATTAAAGCCTATTAAAAATCCAGGGTATTATATAAGAAGTGTGAAAATAACAAAATACACCACAAATAAATTGAGATCTACACTTCCTATCCTGAATGAATGGGTATATAATACAAATTTGCAAAATCAATAACATACGGTCCAATCTAGGGATCATTAACCCAATCTTGGTCACTTTTGTTTCATTTATTTCAAGGAAAAAATTGCAAACAAGTTAAGAGCAGTTTGACGTATTGATTTCCATGAACTCGTTTGGCTTCTTAAAAGGACCAAAACAATCTACGGATGTAGTTGAAATGAGATCTGATTACTACTCAATGTGTGAGGGATAAATTAGGACTTCGCCTATCGGCAACCAAATAATTAAGATAAATCAGACTTAAGTTGTCATGCCCCGCTCCCAGCAGGGACGTGAGATCACTACACCACAAAAATAACAAAACACTTCAAAGTTCAATATACATATCTTCAAATAAGGGCTGCATTAGTCCATTAAATAAACATCTACAATACTTCCTCAATCCAAGACGAAATAACCAATAGTGACAACTAGTGCTAAACTGCTTAACCGTATCCAGTATCCACCTGACTGCCACCTCCCCAAGAGCTGTACTCCTAGTGACCCCGTCACTCCCGCTAAGTCACTTGCTCACCACGGAGAGGACTTGAAAAAAGTTTTAGAAAAAGGAGTGAGCTAAAAAGAGCCCAATAGGTTTCCGAAGTTTGAACAAAATGTTTTTGATAGATTTTACTCAAAAATGAGAAAACAGCTTTCATTTAGTAATTTACAGGAAAAACAATATTACTTTTTCAGAAAATGAACCGAACATTCAGGCTAGGCTGCAAAATATATTATCAACCAATTACTAATATATAAACTAACTTGTACCCCCAAAATCGCTTCCATATTCAATTCGTCTCCATGTAATATACTCAAAATGCATAGCCTTACAACAAAAACAAAATAAAAATAAAGTTATCAACAAATGTTAGGAATTTCGGAATAACATAATGTCGTAAACAAACTAGCACCGAGTGTCCCTTTGCGTCTTCAGGGGCCTTCCCCCTGGGACCGCCACCCTCTGTCCTTCGGCTTTAGGGGCTTGCACCCTAGGACCGTGAACACCCCTTCATTAGAAAACCGGGCTGTTTAAGGTTTTTCAATGTAAGGGAAACTCTTACCCTACATATTTTGTGTCGGGCACATACACAATAAGAAACATACTCAAATACCAAAACTTGCATATGTACACAATTTTCAAAGGCGAAATACTCTTTTTCCATAGCAGTTCATACATACCAAAATTCACCATAAATTTAGTACTACAATTTAAGTAATAAAATAGACTTCTTAGTAAACCATTAAACATCTGACATATCCTTTAAAAACTTCCTGTTCAAAGTTGTAGCATAGACGTATAATGAAAATATTCAAAAGCACTGTCAATAGCAAAACCGCAACAAAAGCATTTCTTTTTTAAAATTCATCAAATTTACTTTGCTAGACTGCAAAAGCCATAACTCATTAGAAACTAACTGATAGTATCATAATATTAGCAAATAATCATCAAGAAAACATTCACAGATCAAGTCAAATATGTACTCAAAATAAAAGGGAAATTAAACAGTTTTGAAGTGGATTTCAAGCTTCTTCGAAAACTCATAATTAAATTCACATCTTAATGAAAATAGTTCAAACAAAATCCCACAATATCAATATTCAATATAGTTCAATATTTCAAAATTTCAGAATCAAATAACAAACTAAATCATGTACATATCATACCTAATCTAATGTAATAAATTTAAAGTTCAACGAATTTTTCAACAGCTTTCATGTTCTTGAAAAAAGAATTTTGTTAAAAAATAAATCCATGGTTTCGCAATTTAACAATCAACCCTCTAAATTCATTTGTAAGCAAATATGGTTTAGGAAAAAAAAATTAGTTTGGAAACCTACCTTCCTTTGAGCCCTTATTCCCAACTTGTCTTCCACGTTTTCTTCCGTTTTGCCTCTTTACTTTCCTTCCTCCTCTTTGCCAAACCAATCTATGCTACAACTCTTTCTCTTTCCCCCTTTCCCCTTGTTTTGGCCGAAAGTTGCTATTGTATTCGATGCAGAGACCCAAGGCTTTATAAATAAATCAATGTGATGAACATCTGTACTCGTTACTCGCATGCAAAGCTACAGATGTTATCAATGCGATGAACATCTGTACTCGTTACTCGCATGCATAGCTACAGATGTCCTATAAGACCTTAGGGTAAAAGTTGCAGATCTACAAGTGGCTTTGGGCATACCAATAATGGCAACACCCGTCCATGATAGTTTTACACGTGGTATTAAATTAAGAGGTAAGTGTGCATGCCTTACACTTTTCATTAACTATCATGGACATGTGTTGCCATTATTGGTATGCCCAAATCCACTTGTAGATCTACGGTATGCCCAAAGCCACTTGTATGAAATTAAGAGGTAAGTGTGCATGCCTTAAACTTTTTTCCTCCCCTACTATTAAATAAATAACAATTAATTACTATCAAAGTTTCTATGGGAAACTCCCATAACAACTATTTGAAACTGGGTGGCCCATGTACCCAATAACCCATCTGACTTTATTTCTCTAATAAGCATAACTAGTTCACATACGTATCCAGCTATAACATTCAATCTCTAGTTCATTAGATCCTCTATGTGAACATTCTACCCTTAAAAATTATTTTACTAAAATTCCGAGTACTACATAAGTGGTATGTGTATATAATAAGATCGACTTGTGGATGCACTATTGAAAAAAAAAATGTGAAGGAAAGAGACAAGGAGGCCGACCATAATTAATATGGGATGCAATACATAGAAATAACTTTAAAAAATAAAAAATGAAAGGATGTGTGGTGTCTAATAGAAAAGGAAAGAGAAGGAGAATTCATGATGTGAGCTACCACATTTGGGGCTGCAAATGAACCAAACCAAGCCAAGCTATGGGTTGTTCATGAGGCTTGGTTCGAAATCACACAAACTTGGCTAGGGCGAGCTCGGGATTGGATAGGCCCAAACTCGTCTACACCGTTTTCTCCTTTGCAACTTTAGATTCCAACAATCAATCTTCAACATACCTTCACATTCAATGTCTCGTGATTTCAGTAACAGCAATATATATTCTACAAGAGGGGAACTTGGTGATTTAAGTTTTAAAGGGAATTTGATTTTTGTTGGTACACTTATCTGAGGAGGGATTTATTAAAAAAATTGTTGATTTTTGTTGATACACTTATCTGACATAAATTTGAAAAATGGCTACAAATGGAATCTGGATCGTTAGACAAGCAGGGCTTGAGCTCACCTGATTTTATGGTTCAGTATCATTTTTGTGTTATTATTGTATGAAAGGTTTGACCTTTATATACCTCTAAGCGAGGTACTATTTAGTAATTGACATCTCTCTTAATGTATGTTTTGATTAAAATAGTGATCTACCAAAAAGTGATCATTTTCTTAGAAATCATCATGTATTCTTCAAATTTGTTGAGTTCTCAAAATAATATGATTTTTATTTTTTTTTTTGGAAGGAAAAAAGGAGATGGAAGGACATCCTTTAGACCCATTGATAACAATATTTATCGAAAGTTGAATGGGGCTAAAAAGTCTCTCGAATCCAAATAGTGATTAATCTTATGAAAAAAAAAATTGGTAATGTTAATTTAGGAAACTTTAAATAAAAGAAAAGTGGTTGGGAAACAATAAATAATTAAAAAACTGGTTTTGTTGGATTAGGAAAGGGAAAGGTGGGTTTGCAATATGACTGCTCGATTACATCCAACGGTCACAATACTTGGTGTGGAGAAAATCTATTGCCCACCGATGAGAAAGATACCATTTATGTATATACATTAGTGTTCAACTACTCCCTGGTAAGTAAAGAGT
>JAOTQH010281306.1:0-19696 GCA_025631255.1 Cornus kousa
GATCAATATGAAACAGTGGTGTAAAAACGTGGTGTTGGAAAGGGTAGAAATGGATTAGGTGCCGATATGGATTCGGATTTATGGACTTGCAGTGCATTGCCGCAATTCTGTGTCAGTTTCAAAAGTGTGCTCTTCTTTCTCTCATCCGATTTACATGGATGATCCGGTCAAATTCAGAGATAAAGGAGGGTTTGTTCGTGTCATGATTGAGGTGGAAATTTCTGAAGTGTTGCCTGATAGCATGATTATCGATATGCATGGGTGCGATTGTAGTGTGTCGATTGAGTATGAATGGCGGCCTCAGGTGTGTTCTTTGTGTCAACGAATTGATCATATGGCGGATACTTGCCCCAAGAGAGTAACACAAGTTAAACCCAAGAAGGTAGTGGACAGGTGGGTGATCAAACAGAAAGGAAAACTAATTAATAGTGGTGTTGCAGACAAGGTGGTTGATAGTATGTCAAAGAGAAATGATTTAGATGTTGGCCAGGATGTTGTGACTACTTCTAACGCTTTTGCCTTGCTTGGAAATGGGGTTGAAGATAGAGATGAGGATGTTTCAAATGAAGGTGTTGAGGTTGGGGTTAATATCAAGGGAGGTCTTGAGGATGGGGTTGGTTTAGAAATGGTGGCTGAAGGGGACACAAACATGTCTTTGGGGACAAACAAAGTTAAAAAAGACTTGAGGTTGAATCTTGAGGTGGTGGATGAAGGGGATACACGGCTTCCTTTGGGGGATGCTGAGTCTACTCCTGATTCTGTGGGGGTTGAAGAAGTTATATCAGGTTCTAAGGATGGTGATAATACAAAGTTGGATGGGGACCATGATACTGGACTTGTGGAAGTGGCTGACCATGGGGCAGTAACTGAGATCCTTGACATAGTTGATATATATGAAGGGAGTGGGTTTGAACAAGACTTTATTTTAGAAGGTAGTGGTTGTAAGGGTGGTGCTACAGCTGAGGTTGAGGGAAACCATTCACAGCAAAAGCATACTAATGTGAATAAGACTAAAGTTAAGAAAAGGCTTCATGTTCCTCCATCTGATAGGGTTACTAGAGGTAAACAAAATAGTGGTGGAATGCCACCAAATTCCTATTCTTAATACTTTATTTATTTTATTTTATTTTTATAAGTAAAATTCCTGTTCTTAATGCTTGAAGCTTGGAATGTTAGAGGTCTAAATAGACCTAGCATGCAAAAAGTGGTCAAAGCATGGATTGGTGAGAATAAATTTGCCTTTGTGGTTTTGGTTGAGATTAGGGTGAGACAGGGAAAGGCTATTAAGATATAGAATAAAATTAATGCTAGATGGCAATGGTTAACTAACTATGACTCTCATCCATTAGGGAAGATTTGGGTGGCCTGGGATCCTAATATTTTTAAGGTTCAATTGGTTATTAATCCTTCGATTGTGTTCCTTAGTGTACTAGCTATATCATTTTCAGTGATTCAACTCACATTTAGCTCTATTGATTAAACAAACAAAGGTTAGCCACACATGCTGTAAAAAATCCATTATGATACAAT
Source organism: Cornus kousa (assembly GCA_025631255.1). Classification (NCBI taxonomy): domain Eukaryota; kingdom Viridiplantae; phylum Streptophyta; class Magnoliopsida; order Cornales; family Cornaceae; genus Cornus; species Cornus kousa. The sequence goes on from JAOTQH010281306.1 coordinate 1,531, forward strand.
AAATAAAGAGAGAAACGAAGAATCGGAATATCAAAGCCTTTGTACAACCAAACACCATAAAGTAAAATATTTTTACGTCCAAACAAACAGAGCCGTAATGTCTATGGAAATCTCAATCATTACCATAACCAGAACAAACATTATCATAAGCTTACTTTTCATATCAAAAATTCATTGTCAATCATCGATTATAAGAAGAAAAAAAACAATAAATTTGTATCCATTACAAAAATAACTCTGATTATCTGACTAGTCAAGCCAAGTATTTCATACAAGTTAAAAAAACAAAAAAAACTGTAAATAATTGACCACAAAAACATATTCTACTGTCCTAAAGATCAACAAACACCATCATAATAAAATGTTCATAGCAAGATTGATGGTAAGTACATATAAATAATATCAATGAGCTACTTTTCCTTTCCTCGAGTGTGTCCGGTTGTTCGTCAATACTACGACCTGTAGTTCAACCACCAAACTAAAGCAAACAAAACAGTTGAGCATGCAATACTTCCTTGGTTATTTTAACTTACAACTAACCACAAAATATACAGATAGAGACGTTATAAAGTTAGTCCTTAAAAGAAATCACAAGCACAATCAAAATTACCGCAAGTTTAAACAAAAAAAGAATGACTAATAATAATAATAATAATAATAATAATCAAAACCATACCTACAAACAATATACCCAACCATATAACGTAAATGATAGTAACAAAGAAAAATATATATATATAGAAAAAGAAGACAAGGTGGTGAAACCTATCCCTATGCACAATTAAACAAGTGGTTGCAACACACAAACATAAAGAGGGAGACGTGAAGAGGTTAAGTCCTTAAAAGCAATCACTCATGCAATGAAAACAATAATCACAATATAATATGAAGTCCCAAGTTTAAGCAAAACACATTAACAAGAATTTGATGACATTAAACATACATGAATATTGAGAATTCTATAGATAAAGTGCTAGCTTGCGTCACTACGAGTGCAATATGTAAATGCTAAGGATCGAAAAATGAGGGACTAAAACACAAAATAGAAACAAGGATTATATCTGATGAACATTTTAATGAATTAAAATTTGCAAGATAGCCAATAAAGTCAAAAACTTGTCGACGAGTTACACCCATCTAATATCAGAAAAACACTTGTATTTTTTAGTGAAATTTCATAGAGCTCCCAAACTAGAATCAGTCCTCATGCAAACTAAGTTATCACATTGACATTAGTGATAAAATGTAATCTACAAAATATGATTTGTCTTCCTGATATACTTTTGTCACAAAAAGCTCACCATGCAAGACATCCCTATATTTTTTAAAAAACAATGAAAAGCCAAATACGTGAAATATGATTAGTAACTATACACTTAAACATTGATGATAACTTGTAGGTGTCCGACTTACAAACTGGATTTTCTGCTGCAAATGCAGAAAATAAAATGATTAGTCTAATGCAAAAACAATCATTCAGTAAAATCCAAATTATTGCAACCAACAGGACATACACTATCATTGTACTACAATATTGTTCACCAAAAAAAAATGTAAATGATGGGACCTGGGACAGTCCGACTTGAGGAATCAACCACAAAACCCTAACTAAACTAACCCTAACCAAAAGAACAGCCAATGCAACTATCTAATTCCTTTTGTTTTTCTTTCACAACTTCTCCAAAGAGATTCCTGAATTTCATAGAGCTCCCAAACTAGAATCTGTCCTCATCCAAACTAGAATCTTCCTGCTTGAGATCAAGTTGAGCCGAGATTTGAGAATTCATCGTCGACTTGTTTGATACATTCAACAAATTTCGAACTTGTTCTCTAGCTCAAACTTGACTGGAAATTAATTTTGACAAGAAGAAAATTGATTATAAATCTAAATCTTGACGGCAAACTAATGGCATAAATTAAAAGCCTTTAGACATTACCATGAAGAAATAGATGTATGTGTGTGAATGTTGACATAAATATAGGAAAGGGGAAAAGGCGGTGGCAATGACAGGGCTGTTTTTTAAAAGCCTTCAGACATTACCATGAAGACATTTTACTATCATGGGCCTGTATTAACATGCTCTGGATGTGTGTTGGTCAACCTATGGTCATTTGGAACAGTGTGAACTAATTCTTTGGTTTTGGGTGCCCTAACTTTAAATATAGTGTTTGTCATGGAAATATAAGTAGAGAAAAGAAATCTAGAAGGTGACAGTCCACTAGCTCATGATTACACAAAGGAAAAAGCTATAATGAGTGATGCAAGCTTAGTGATAGTGCCAAAATGATGGACAAGAGTCACAAGAACAATTTTATTTTGGCTATTAGAAAATAAATGAAGATTATTCAAAAGTAGGATGATGGGTGTCCTTGAATTCAAAGTTTCAAACTCACAATAAATCTAATACGCAAAATACAAACCAATGAATAAAATATATAAATCAAATACTCAAAAAACACACATTAAATATATAGATAGACAGAGATATTTAAAAGTTTGAGTTCTTAACAACAATCACTAGCACAATGAAATTATGTTTTCGAACTTCTTGAGCCCCATTACTAGAAAGATCTCACACATCCAGGAAAGTTAACTCATAAAACTAAACACTAACATAGAAAGGCATATGCACATTTGATAGCATTTAACATGACGGATATGAATATTGAGAATTCTACACAGAAAGTGCTGACATGAGAAGCAACCAAAACCACCACGGAGCTTTCTTGCGTCGCTATGAGAGTAATATGCAAATGTTGGGGATCAGGGGAAAAAAAAACCCAAAACAAAACATAAAACAAGGATCTCAAGAGCATTTGCTGAATAAAAAATATCTTAATTTGAAAAAAACAAAATTAGTGAAAGACTAAATTCTTTTTGTTTCTTTCACAATTGGCAAGCCCTCAGATCTCATAGCTTCAAATAATTCATATTCGGTTTAAATCTAATGGCATTCATCAAAAGCCTTGACCCACCACCACAAATAACTGAAGGGGGCAAGTAGAATTGACACAAACACACACACACAAAGATAATAATAATAATAATAATAACAATAACAACAACAACAACAACAACAGCAACAACACCACCACCACCATCGTCGTCATCATCATTGCCGTAGAGAAGATGTGGTGGTGAGAAAGGCTAATGATGAATAAAAACCATCAAACCGCTCAACATTATAAGATTTTCCATCACTGGGCATCCTTAAAGGTTCAATTGAGCCAGGGAATCTGACTACTTGAGCAAATGTCTAGCCCAAATTTGAGCCTGGTCATCTTGTTTGGCTCATTCAGTAAATTTCGAGCTTCAAGATTTTTCTCCAGCACAAACTTGACTTTGAAATAGATTTTGATAAGGTAAAAACTGATTAGAAATCCAAAAAAGGCCTCGAAAACAAGTCATGTTCATGAGCCTGTTCATGCTTGTGAGAACAAGAAGCAAAGTTATGAGTTGTTCGATAGCTCAATTATTTCACAGCTAGCAACCTATATATGACACATACAATAGGATTTATTATATCAAATATATTATTAATGTCCAAGAACAAACGGGTGAACCTTAAAGATCAAAAACAAAATTAAAATAGCAGTATAGAGCACAAATACAGAAGCTAAATACAGGTAAATGAACTCATACATTGGCTTTCGATGGCAGCAACAACAAGAAAGCAAGTACAGCAAACAGACCTGTAAAAAGAGAGAATAAGTTTATTTCGAACAGCAGTCCCTACTTGAATACATGGTGAATCACCCAAAATTTTCATGAATTCAAAATAATTGTTGGGTTGGATGATTGTAAAATAAACATTAAGCAGTATCTTCAATTACAGAATCACAATGAAGGAATAAAAGCTGTATGAAGGAATAACAAATAAGCAGTTCACTAAAACCAGTAGGATGAATTCAATGCACGATACAAATTTCAAGTTTAAACCCATCATTAACTCAAATTAAACAACTCAATAAAACCTTACCCTAATTAATTGAAGTCAACTCTGAATCTTGTTTTGTCATTCTACTCTAACTAGTTCCACAACTTTGGTTGAACCAGACACCATTTCTCTTCTTACTTTCTCCACTCATTCAAACAGAACAACTTCTTCAAACAATAAACAATTCTGATCAAAACACAAGTCTCCACTTCAAAATTATTAGTCTTTGTTGCATATGAACAAACTATACTCCGTACTACATCCACACATTTATCTAGAACAAGTGCTTCATCCTAAACAACAATATAAACCTACACTAACTAAAGGATGATTTATTTCTCTTAAAATTATTCGAAATTGAGCAACTTCATTGTTCATGTACTTCAACGATAAAGTATCTTTTTCTGATTTCTTTCTTTTATAAAACTCAGCATACTAAATATTCAGGATTCTTCCATAAAATTTCTTCAAATCTATAGTAAAAACAATCTGACCTTTATTTATCTCCCAACATCATTCTAAACATTAATGCTTGATCACTCTTACGTATATGCTATGATTCATTAATATAACAATAACACACCACTTTTCACAAATTTGAATCTCCCAATTTCTATAGCTCACCACTCATTAAGTATTTTAATAAGAACATTTTGATAATCAAAGTGTCCCTAAAAATCAATAAAACTTGAATGGAGTAACAAGCTTGCTCCCAAAACTTCATGCAATTCTAAAACTTCAAGCATGCAAGGGGATTTTTTAATAACAATGTACTTTAACCATCATTTTCAAAGTTACGTATTTAACTTTGAACGAACATACTAGCCTCCATCCACATGGACCATGCAAGATATTATACGATACAATAGATACTATTCATGTGCCTATACATTGAATACCAACATTTCAACAAAATTAAAGACAATATAAAGATATAAACACAAATAAAAGGAAACACAGAAGCCCTCAGATCTCATAGCTTCATACAAATCATTTACGGTAAACTAATGGCGTAAATCAAAAGCCTTTACGCACCACCATGAAGAAAAAGATGTGTGTGTGTGTGTGTGGGAAAGAGGAAGAGGTGGTAGAGATGGCGGTGGCAGGGGTGTTTTCTGCACTTTACCCAATTTCTTTGGTGATGCATAAAGGCAAGTGACAAACAAACCATGAAACCGCTCAATATATCAAAATTTTCCATCATCGGGCAATTAGAGATCATACAAATGTGTGTGTGTGAATTGATTGAAGCTTAGTAGGATGCATAATACGATTGGAAGAGATTTGAGTGATGAGCACAAGAAAATGTTGCTTGAGCTTGGCTCATTTACTTGTCAAACGAACAAAAAAAGCTCTAATAGAGCCTTGAGAGCTCAAACAATAGCCCCATTATTTACCAGTTGGCAACCTATATATGGCATGAGCTATAGCATTTGTCATATCAAATACATCTAAAACAAAACTAAAATAGCAATAGAGAGCGGAAATTGTGAAGCAAAATAAACGTAGAGGTTTGCTAGCCACAATCGCTAGCACAACTATTACTAAGAGAGTTGCAAAGAGTCACCTTGTGGTTAGTTTTATTATTAAACCAATCAGGTGTAGGCACCTTCTTTTCATTCCTATCACGTGTTGTTTACACTCATTTTTGTATAAGAGTAATGCTCCTAAGGGGAAGAACGATGAGCTCTCCCTCTTTATGAATTTTTTTTTGAGATGACTGAAAAGTCAAATCAATTATTTAATGCATATAAAAGAGCTCATGGCTCTTCCCATGAGGGGGGCCTGTCAGAAGAATTACTCTTTGTATAATTTACAATTAGTGCCATTGAACTGAGGGTATTATAATGGCACTAATTGTAAAATTTTACAAAAGTGAGGGTATAAAAGGGACCTCTTAGGAGCATTACTCTTTACAATTGGTGCCTTAGAGGGTATTATAATGAAACTAATTGTAAAATTTAACAAAACCTTTAAAAATAATTTACAATTAGTGCCATTGTAATACCCTCAGTTTTACAATGGTAACACATTGATAGGAAAGGGGGAAAAAAGTGTCTCAAACAGGGTAACAATATAGCCAGAGTCGCAATAGCAAGTGTTGGTAGCAAACCTTATACACATAAATGAATTTATAAATTGGCTTTTGATGACAGCAACACGAAGAAGGCAAGTAGAGCAACCACTCTTGTTATTTTAAAATAGTGGTTTCAACTTGTATACAGGGTGAATCACTAAAAATATCCATGAATTCATTATTTTAGGTTGGGATTATTGCACAATAAACATGAAGCTAGTTTCTTCAAACACAGATTCACAATGGAATGCTCAACTAAAACATTGTTAGAACAAAATATCCAAAACTGACAATAACAATGTGGCAAACTAAGCCCAAAACACACAAGTACATTCACTGAAACAATTTCTTAATGCTAATCCTAGAAATAAACCAACAATAACAAAAAGTTCAATTGATTCTCTTAAAATTATTCTGAATTAAACAACAACTTCATTATACATGAATCATGATAAAGTACACATGTACTATACACGGGTAATATATCATTTATTAACTTCTCTTCTAAAACTCACCATACTAAAACGGATAATATATCACATTATATCAAATCTGTACTAAAAACAAAAACCTTATTATTATTATTTTTTTGATAAGTAAAAAAATAAAAAAAAACAAAAAAAAAACCTTATTTAACTCCCAATATTTACAGTATGTAAATCTCGAATCTACAACCATGCAAACTGTATTCTTTAACTTTTACCAAGTTTATGCTAACAACATTCTTTAACCTTCATTTTCAGACTTTATGTATTTGATGTGGAATAAAGCTACTATCATCCAAATTCTTTTTTTTTTTGATAAGTACTATCATCCAAATTCTTGCAAAACAGCCAGCACATAGACCATACAAGATTACATTTAGTACAATGGACACTATACATATGCCTACACATTGAATACCAACATTTCAACGACATTAACGACAATATAAAGATATAAAAACAAATTTTTTTTTAAAAAAATAAAGCCCTCAGATCTCATAGCTTCATACAAATCACTGATGGTAAACTAATGGCATAAATCAAAAGCCTTCATACATCACCATGAAGAAATAGATGTATGCGTGTGTGAATGTGAACATAAATATAGGAAACAGGAGGAAGAGGCGATGGCAGGAGGTTTTTGGCACTTTAACCATTTCTCCGGTGATGCATAAAGGCAAGTGACAAATAAACCATGAAACCACTCAATACATAGAATTTCATCATCGGGCAATTAGAGATCATATATCATCATATATGTGTGTGTGTGAGTTTGATATATAGAAATTTGTATGTGTTTGCACGCAGAGATTAAAGCTTAGTAGAAGACATAATACTATTGGAAGATCTTTGAGTGATGTGAACAACTAGAAGAAGTAGGTGATGAGTGACTTCACAATTCAAAGATACTTTGGAAGCTGAAAGAGATTGGCAAAGACAGCTACTAGGGCAATGGAGATGCAAAGAGTATATATTGACATCAAAACTTATTAGTTTTTGTTGGGCCAAGGTCCATGAAAACATTTTACTACCATGAGCCTGTATTCGCTTTCTCTGGTTGCGTATGGTCATTTGGAACCAGAAAATTGAACGTCCTAACAAAGTTGGTAATAGGAGTACATATTAGCAGAAACAATGAAATGTTTGGTACAATATTTATATATATACATATAAATAGTATTGACAAAGAACACTCACAATACTATTGAGAATTCAAACCCTTTCACTTTGAAAGGAATGGAAAGGAGATATCACTAATTTCTTGGGTTGTGGGTACCCTAACTTTAAATGTAGGGTTTGTCAAAGAAATATAACTAGAGAAAAGAAAAACTAGAAGATGGTAGTCCACTATCTCAGAATTACACAAAGGAAAAGGCTTATAATGAGAGATGCAATCTTAGTGATAGTGGCCTAATGATAGACAGTCACAAGAGCCATTTTATTTTGACTTTTAGAAAATAAATGAAGATTATTCAAAAGTAGTATGATAGGTGTCCTTGAATTCAAAGACACAATAAATCTAATACTCAAAATACATACCGACAGATAAAATATATAAATCAAATACTCAAAACACATACCAACACATAAATATATAAATAGAGACATTAAAAAGTTTTGAGTCATTAACAACAATCACTAGAACAATGAAATTACATACATGGGTTCTTATGTTCCATCACTAGAAAATTCATCTCACAATACCAGGAAAGTTGACTCAGAAAGAATAACTCATTAACATAAAAAGCAATATGCCTATTTGATAACATTTAACATGACAGATATGAAAATTGAGAATTCTACAGTTGAGAAGCAGGCAAGCTGCAACCAAAACCACCCTAGGGCTTTCTTGTGTTACTGTAAGAGTAACATGCAAATGTAGAGGATCAGGTTAAAAAATAAAAAAATAAAATAAAAAATAAAAAATAAAAAACAAGAAGAAAGACCAAAACACAACATAAAACAAGGTTTAGATCTCAAGAGCTTTGGATGAATAAAAATCTGCAGGACAGCCATTGAATTCAAAATATGATGTCGAGTTATGGTCATACTATAGTCAGAAACACAAGCAAATTCAAAGAGCTCCCAAACTAGGATCAGTTGTTATGTGAACTAAGAATACAAGTATTGGTAATAAAATGCATTCTACAAAATGTGATTTGCCTTCAACTGTATTTTCATCACAAAAGCTTAACCATGTACAACATCCTTATATTAGAAAAAATATAGTGAAAGTCTTAATTCTTTTTGTTTTTCTTTAACTAACCCACGCTTGGACTTCAGGTTGTGGTATTAGGATTTATATCGAAATGAAAACAGTTGGCAAGCCCTCAGATCTCATAGCTTCAAACAATTCATATACGGTTTAAATCTAATGGCATTCATCAAAAGCCTTGACCACCACCACAAATAATTAAATGGGGGAAGTGGAATTGACACACAAACACACACACACACACACACACACACAAAACAATAATAATAATAATAATAATAATAATAATAACAATATCATCATCATCATCATCATCACTAGAGAAGATGTGGTGGTAAGTAAGGCTAATGATGAATAAAAACCATCAAACTGCTCAACATTATAAGATTTTCCATCATTGGGCGTCCTTAGGGGTCTACTTGAGCCAAGCCTAGCCCAGATTTGAGCTTTCAAGGTCAACTTGTTTGGCTCATTCAGCAAATTTCAAGCTAAGTCCAATATTGTACTCTAGATCAAACTGGACTTTGAAATAAATTTTGATCACATAAAAATTGATTATAAATCCAAAAAAGGCCTAGCAAACAAGTCATCTTGATAAGCCTGTTGATAAATACTTGTCCATCAACATGTTTATGAGCACAACAAGCAGAGTTATGAGTTTCTCGAACACAGCTCGTTACAAGCTCATATAGAGCCGAGCTCAAACAATAACTCATTTATTTCACAGCAAGCAACCTATAGATGACACATGCTATAGGATTTATTATATGGAGTATCAAATATATAATCAATGTAAAGATTAAAAAATATTTATTAAAATAAAGCAAAAGTACAAAAGCTAAATACATGTAAATGAACTCATAAATTGGCTTCTGATGGCAGCAACAACCAGAGCTGCAAAAAGAGGGACCATTCAAAATATTAAAGTATTCAAAATTATTGAAGGTTGGGATGATTGCAAAATAAATCTTAAGCAAGAATCTTCAGTTACAGATTCACAATGAAGGAATGTTCAACTAAAACATTAATAGAACAACATATCCAAAACTATCACTAGGCAATGAACAAAGCCTAAACACGCAAATACATGCACTGACAAACACAAAGTGATTACTCAAGGTAAGGAACATCCACCACAATGTAGTTATACATGGTCTAGTTGTTCGAACTTATTCAGAGCAATAACGCATCCATTAACATTAAAAAATTATGTAGATCATATGAGATTCTAACACAACAGATATTAAAATGTGATAATTCGATAATTCTCTAAAGAGAATTGCATAAAGATGAAACAGTCAAGTAAACTGAGCCAAAAGAAAAGAAAAATAAACAAAGTCGAATTATAATTACAGGGTTTGAGATTTATAACCAGTCGGATGAATTCAATTGCAAGATACAAATTTCTAGTTTAAACCTATCATTAACGCAATTCAACAACTCAATTGAACCTTCAGCCTATTATTTGAGATCAAATGTATGAATCTTGTATTGCACCCTAACAATACCCAAGCCTGAAAAAATCGGGCCGGGTTGGTCCTGTCCATTTTGCACTCATACCCATCAAGGATTATACAAAGAACACATTTTGATAATTTGAGCCACTTTTCAATAAATTAACAAGATTGCTCCAAAAACTTCATGCAATTCCGGAACAGTACCAAATTTTAACATGTATTTTTTAAAAGTACCAAATTTTCAAAAACAACCTTCTTTTTTCAGATTTAAGTATTTGATGTGGAATGAATACACTAGCACCCAAATTCATGTAAAACAACCAGCACATAAACCATACAAGACATATTACATCAGTACAATACAAAATTTTCATACGCCTACACATTAAACACCAGCATTTGAACTTCACAGGGAGAAATACAATTATAATATAAAGATATAAAACAAATAAATAAATAAAAGAAGCCCTCAGATCTCATAGCTTCATACAAATCATTGACGGTAAACTAATGGCATAAATCAAAAGCCTTTACACATCACCGTAAAGAAATACATGTATGTGTGTGTGCATGAGTGTGTATATATATAGAGAGAGAGAGAGAGGGGAAAAAGCAGATAGCGGTCGTGGATGTTAGATATTTCTCCGGTGATGCATAAAGGCAAGTGACAAATAAACCATGGAACCGCTCAATATTGAAATTTTCCATCATCGGGCGATTACAGATCTCATATACATGTGTTATATATATATATATGTGTGTGTGTGTGTAAATGCATAGAATGAAGTTTAGGAGGACACATGATGCGATTGGAAGAGCTCTGAGTGATGAGAACAGCAACTAGAATTAGACGATAAGTGACGTCACAGTTCACAGATCGACATTTCGGCAGATGTGTGAGAGGGAGAAACTAGGGCAAATGGGAGTGAAGATGAGAGGAGTATATATTGACATGATAATGTGTTGGGCTTTTGTTAGGCCAAGGTCCATGAAAACATTTTACGATCATGGGCCTCTAAAACAAAAAAAAAAAACATTTCAAATTGTGGATGTTTGGTTAGTAGGAAAGGAAATTTTTTGAGAGAAAATTACTTTTGATACCCACTTCACTTTCTGATAAATTTTCCTTACAAAAAACATAAAAAAAAATTTAGATTTCTTGAGAAAGTTTATGAACTTACAATAATGTCCCTCTTTTATGGTAAGTTTCATGTTATTGAGTTATTCAAACCATATAATATTAATTTCTCATAAATTTCTTTTAAAAAATTCATTATAACCAAACACATAATAGAAAATTTATTTTATTTTCATTCAATTCACTTTCTTTCAGTTTCAACCATTCATGGGTTGTGTTTCAACCTATTGTCATTTGCAAAACTTGGTAGAGAAATAATGGCATGTTGGTTCAATGTATAAAATTAGTTTTCAAGAGTTACGGAAGCACAAAGAAAGTTTTCAACTGTTAAATGAAATTAGAAATTTGTAGCTCATTTTTTGTATATATGATTTTTTAGAAACTGTTAAATATTTTGATTTATTTTGTCGTCTAAAATCTGAATCAAGTAAACCCAACATATTTGGGTTTGAGTTTTCTTTTAAGTTCTGCATCTTACTTAGGAATTTAGCATTCTCTAGGCTTTGGGTGAAAAGAATGGGCTCGCTAAAGTTTACTAATAAGAGAGACTGTAAATGATTTAAATTTGTACTAATGTGTGGCAGAAATATAAAACTTTAATATGAAATGGGATTGACCTCATATATGTGTTTAAACTTCAAATATATGAATTAAGAAGATTCATCAGAAAAAAGAAAAAAAATAATAATAAGATTCATGTTTTAAGACAAAAAAAATTAGATAAATATATTCATGTATCATATTAATCAAAATATATTCCATAAATTTTAATGAATGAGTTTAAAATCACAAAGACATGGTTCCACTTAGTTGATCCAATGCCGTGTGGTCCTACTTCAATTGAAATCTTCAGCTATTCATTTTGTCTGAAGATTTCAATTAAAGAATTACTGTTATTGTTAATTTCCGAAATGTATTCTAATTGCCGTTTTCAATTTGTCTCATAAAAGTGGTTTTTTTTATAGGGAAAAGTGAAAGGTTCCTGCCTCCTAAAAGTAGGAGACATAGAGGGTTCAAGTCTCTCAAGTACAAAGTAATTGTATGAATTATTTTGTGGTAAAAAGTTTTGTTTTAAAATTAATGAAGGGTTTAATTATAAGAATAATTTGATTTTTGTATTGTCAAATCATAAAAGTAAGAATTCCTATTTTAATAGGCCAACCCCAAATCATTAGACATTACATTCTTTAATAGCCATAGTCCGTGGAATAAGGGAGTTTGTGCCACGTTGGATCTGTGAGTATACATAAGTGTTAAGTCCTCTTAATAGATTAAGCTAAGTGTTAAGTCCTCTTAATAGATTAGGTTTTTAAGTCAGATCAAAAACAGTCACATATTATAGTTGGAATTAGAGCCGAAACGCCTAGCCGGAAGGGATAGGGAAAGTGACGAGTATTTGTGGGAGTGGGGATAGAAGAAGGGGAAAGTGATTGAATATTTGTTGAATGGGGATCAAAGGGATGGCATAGAAGAAGTTTTTCTGTTTGGTCAAATTTTTTCATATCCATCAAATAGTTTTATAGAAAACGCATGACGTTGTTTTCTCTTTTATCAAATCAGAATATACATAAAAAAATTCATTTTATTTAATCAAACCATCTTTTATTTAATCAAAATAGAACCTTATCATCTCTCTCCAATTGGAGTGACCCGCAAACCACCACCATCCAATTATTTCAGAGTAGAAGTGTAAAAATAGTACCATATTTTAGAAAAGAAAAAACTTGTATATAAAAAGTTATATTTAATTTCCTCCAACATTTCAAATTATCAAAACACCATACTACCAACAGAAATAATTGATACTAGGAATGACTTCTTTCTTTATAATAGAATTTGGTACGTTATTTAGCTCATTTTATAAACTTTTACAATGTGAAAATAATTATAATAATCATGAGATTCATGTTATTCATGGTAAATATTGTGTCACATAATTTGTTCTATCACAAATTATATATTTATCATTCATGCATAGATTCAGGATAAATGTGTGTCCAATTTTGTTCCATTACAAATTTCATTCATGAGGAAATTGTGACTTGGAATTTTAAACAAACAATTTATCTGACCCTTTGAATAGAATTGCTATGGAGTTATACTTTGATAAACATTTTCTTTTATTGTATTAATGATGATTTAAAATTGGTGAGTTTTTTTTCTAAGCATAATATATATTTTTTTATACTCCATATCACGTGTTAGAATTAAATTTGAAAAAAAATAAAAACTGTGAACTTTCAGCAAATATTTTATCAAATAGACGGAGGCATTAAATGCTTTTTCAAAATACAGTTTTCAAAGACTACCACACAAGCTAGATGAAAGTGATAGCTCAGCAGAAACAAAAGCTACCAAACGGGCCCTTCCTATAACTATCCCATGTTTTCTCATCCTTCCAAAGTTTGGCGTAAGAGAGGAAGGGAAATAAAAAATAACTACTTTATAAATATGTAATATCAATTTTAACCTCCAATTATTTATAAAATACTTGTTCAATCTTACTGACATTCTCTCATACATAAACAACAAACAAAAGGGATGATATATTGGTAAAAAAATATAAAAATTATTATTTCCCTTCTTTCCAACCAAAAAAAAAAAAGAAGTCGTGAATCCATACTTTCTACTATACATTCTATTCAATCAAACAAAAAGTAAGAGAAACACATTTCGATCCATTTCTCCTTCTCTTCCTTCCAATTCATTTTTCTATCCACTTCCATTCATTTTTCTATCCCTCCAACCAAACTGAGCATAAGCCTCAACGCCTCGATCAAAATAGGACAACACCACCATCAAACAAAGGAATCCAAAGAAATGATAACAAAACTGATCCCATCATCACAAGCATTTTATTCATTTTAATTCTCAGTTCTTCATGTGAACAAGTATTTATATATTCGTATACAAAAGTCATATCCTTCCTAAACCTTAAACACACACACACACACACACACACACACACATATATATATATTTAAATTGATCAAGATTGCATTGATCAGATGTATGATTTCTATATAAACCATGAAATCCTAGGCCACTTTGGCAATCCATGGTATAAATCCATCTTTGGAAAATCTTCTTGGATTAGGTCTGGAGATCCTCCAGCATTATTATTGTTATCTCCACAAAAGCTGATTTAGTGGCCACTATGCTAGTTTCTTGTACAAACTATTTAATTACTCAGCATAATTTTTTAAGGTCTAGTGCCCCACTATAGTAGTATCTCAATGTACCACATTCAGGTGTTTACATCTGCCTCAATCTTTGGAAAATCTTCTTAGATTAGGTCCCTAAAAGCCACTTTGTAACCACACACAAGGTGGGTTCATGCTCACTTGGTTGTCCCATATGGAGACAAGTGACCAAGTAGACTTATTAAGGATTTATTATATTCACTTATTTTATGGTGTACCATGTTTAATCTTAAAGTATACACACATTGTTATGAGTGTGTGTGTTCTTTTTTTATGCATTGAACAATTCATGGTTGTTATTAACCAGAAGGAAGTGAAAACAGTGGTAAAAGATTTTTGAAATGCCAGTCTAGTTTATATTTAATTCCTATCAAGTTTGGCCATTCTTATCATTGGCCCACCAATCATAGTTAAGCTAGGTAGAGAGAAGGTTAGCACGGGTTTATAAATTAATGTAGAGTTGTTTCATGGATGGTCTAAGCAATGATGTTAATTAACGACTAAATTAACAAATCATATTTGGAACAAATATATATATGTATGTGTGTGTAACTGTGTATATATATTACTTGTCCCTCTCATCCCTTCCTTTCTAGTTGATCAAGAAGCAAAATGGACAGTAAATGCTTCATGAAAATCCTATGTTTAGCTACCTAAAGAGAGAGGGTTGGTATGACTATATGCCGCCATGAAAATCCAAGAAGAGCTCTCAACTGAAGTGGAGCTTTGCATGCATTTCAGTTGAGGATGGTTACCCGTGCTCACTTCTCGAAGTCTGTCATTTCGGTTTTACCCCCCCTGCATCCACCGTTGGCATTGCTGTGGTTAAGGTTGGCTTGGGGTTTCGTCGATCTTCCTTTTTCTTTTAATATAACAGGGCTCCAACTTGATGATGATTTTCAGTTGGATGCAAGGTAAATCCCGAATATGTGCAATTACTCTAATTTTGTCCGTCTTTATTTCAGCCTTTGTTTTGGTTGGTTGGTTTAACTGTGGAAACGTATGTTGGAGTGTTGAATTGCTTTGGAAAGTCGGATTTGAAACTTCAAATGGCATCACTGTTGTTCTATATTGTGCAAGCACAATTTGGATACCTTGAAAACCTTTTTTGTGTGAAGTTTTTTTGGTCATTTCATTTATAGCTCTCATGGATTGACGTGTTCCACAAATAAAGTTTTGTTCAAGGTCCTTGTCTTCCAAAGAATGAAGATATGTAATGCAGGGGGTTCTCAAGTGTTTGAATTTTATTCCCTTTTTGGTCATGTGATTGGTGGGCCAATTGTGCTGTTTTTCTGGCCATCCATAACTGTAAGCACTGTGATTAACACACACACTACCATGTGTGTGTGTCTATATATATATATATATATATATATATATGTATGTATGTATGTATGTATGTAATTATGTATATTGTGGTATGCATTATGTGGAAATGTGGAACCCTGATATTCAACTAACAACTCATTTATGTGCATCTAGTTAGTTTCATGACTAACTGCTATCAATTTGTGGGTAATACACTCAAGATGCAACAACATCTTAGTATAAATATGCAGCCCTACCAATTTATAGCTTCAACAACTTATAATGCGCCATTTAGGTTCTAAAATCTAAATCATGAAATTCCTTATGTTTCAAGGGAATATATTGTTAGGATTTCTCACTCTTCTTTTTGTTGTTGCAACGATCAACGATAAATAGAAGTTTAGAATTTGAAAGTCGGACAACTTTGACTGATTTATATGAGTAGGAGTCAACTGATTTATATGAGTAGGAGTTAACGTGTCATGATGCCATTAATATCCCTAACATCATGATGATATATATCAACCTCTACTTACATACAATTAGTCAAATTTATCCCACTGTCGAACTTCTATCACTACTCTAACTAAAAACTGCAGTTACTCTTGGATATGCTATATCATATCTAGAAAAGTTATTTCTTCACCTCCCCTATTGCTAGAATATGTTTAAAATCACATCTTCATTATGTTACACTGTTTACATTAAAGGCAAATAAAGCTGTTACACAACCTCCTTTGTCTGAAGTTTAAACTGTTCCTTTCAGAGCATAAGGAACAACAATTGAAGATCAACAACAGAAAAAAATGGTACAATTGGGGTTGGCAGGAAAGTGAAAGAAGAAGACAACCCCCCTCCGAACACGGACATCATCCTGTACTTACCAGACTGGCAACTGTTATACACTGCCCACAATGAGTTCTACACAAACGCATACAATCCCAGCCTATGCAACTCTAGAAAAAGGAAATCTCTATTCGCTACCGATCTTTTTGCCCCCCTGATTCTTCTATTCACACGCCAATTTAGTGTCGAAGCTGCTCAAACAGATGGCGAAAGCTTGAAATGCAGAAAGAGGATATCGATAGTCCATGGTAAACATATCCTTGCCAACCTTACCAAACTGCAAGATGATCTTGTCATGGTCAGATTGGGCCGGCTGCAGTGGTGTTGGTGCACCGGCAGCAGGCTGTGTAGCAGCAATCAGCTGGAAATTCTTCACAGAGGCCACAGTAACCCTCCCCCGGAAGTTAAGGCACCAGCATTGCAACTGCTCGTGCCATCTTGGCGCCTTATTCCGGAGAACTAGAGGTCTGCTTTTTCCTTCATCATCTTCATCACGCAGGCCAATAATGTCGGAAAACCGAGAGCTACTGAACTCGATAGAGTTGTCAATTGATTTCGAGAAGGAGATACTCCTGAATGAATCTTCAAGGGAGCGAGACAGTAACTCGGGCTGGCCAGGAACAGTGCCACCTGGCTCAAGGGCAGAGACGGGGATTGAGTGCATGACACAGTTCATCCTGCGGGGCCCCCTAGTGCCTAGCACATTAAGCTCGTATGTTACCTGGGCAATGTTGTAGCTGCCAGTAGGCACCTTTGGTGAAACTTTTCTCGAGTGGAACCTACGGCTTGTACAGGCTGGTGGGGAAAGATTAGCATGATTGTATGGAGGCTGTGTGTCATAAATCATGAATTTTGTACCAAGGAAATTCGACCTGAAAAAAGAATGAAGAATGGATCTCAGTGCAATATATGAAACAGACATACAATGAACAATAAAACATAATTAAATCAATGTTTTTCCCTTGGATAAGTTGTAACAGGATTAAAATCGTACTGAAGATAATAATGAGGATTCCTTGTGTGGTTGTGCCACAAGACAAATTTTTATAATATAATATGATCTATAATGATCAATACTGTTTAATAATTTTTAGAGAATATAATAAGTACTCAATAAAATTGTTTTCCTGAATCATATAGCATGCAGAACAATCAAAGAGCATATAAAAAAAATGAAAAAAAAAAAATTGTTAAACAAATTGCATGCTCTTGATAAAATGCAGTAACTTTATTAAATTCTTTCTTCAAAATATTTAAACATGAGACCCCAAATTCAATATGTAAATGATAATGATTTACATAATCAGATTATACTCGATATATCATTAAGGTTATGTCCTAAGCTACAAAATCAGAGCTAAACTTTATAGGTTTTACAGTGTGTATAGATAGAGAGAGCTTGGCATCTCTAGCGACAAATTCTTCGACCTGAAGAATTCCGACACCAGTTCCAAATCCAAGGAAGACTTCGAGAGAGAGTAATTTCTGTATTCTTAAGT
>JAOTQH010281307.1:0-10181 GCA_025631255.1 Cornus kousa
TCTTTTTGTAAAAATGGCTCATAATCCTTATATAGGTAGGTCAAATGTCACCCCCAATGGCTTGGGCTCGTACACCATAGCTCTCCCAATGATTGGATTATGAGACAACTTTCAATGAGCTGGAAATTGAATTAATCCACATCTGAGGAAGTTCGATCGATCGAACTATTGCTATGATCGATCGAACATGGCTGAGATCTATCAAACTTTGGTTGGATCGATCGAAGAAATTCTATGATCGATCGAACTTGCTAAATTTCTACCACTTGCTTTATTTTGCTTCCACTTTGCTCGTTTCTTCAATTCATCTCAAGATTGCTTCAATTATGCTCTTATTTGGCTGACTTAGCTTATTTGATTTGTTCTACTTGCGGGATAGTACTTCTTTAAGAATTCTTGTTGCATTTGAGCCTAACAAGTGATTTTATTTTGCCCCTAGGTTATTGAACCAATTCTTTGAATTTTCTTGAAAGGAGAAAGGGAAAGGTTTCACACTAAAGGCTTCTACCAAAAAATCAGTTATCTTCACAGTGGAATATACCTCTAAAAACTCATGCAAATGCTTATAAGGATATTCATGCGAGAAACCACTAAATGATGGACACATTTGAATGATTTCGGGCTTGATTTCATAATGATTGGCCCTAAAATTTGGTGATCAATAATATGTGGGAGCATTATAGACATTTGGAGTGTAGTGATCTCGAAGAACTATTGGAGGATTAGGTAGAGGATGGGCTTCATGAGGTGGTTCAAGAAGAATTGTAGGAATGCCATTATGTGCCATTGAATTAATATGGTGATTAATAATGGGAGGAGGTCTCCTACTATGATTTTTTAATTCCTTAAGAAAGGATTCAATTTCAAGGTCAAGAGGAATGAGATGATTATGAAGATATCTTCTTCCAAGCATACACAACAAAGCACAATAACAACACAATCACAACAACTGTACCACCAAAACATCCACATACGATGACCCCGTTCTCCTCAATTCAACAATATAACAATGCAAAATTAAATTGGCCCTGATAAGGACTGATGCTTAAACAAGAAATTAAACAATTCATAGCCTCGACAAGGACTATCCAACTATTAAACTAAAAAGTGCACAAATAAAGTTCAAGAGTTCAAGATAAGCTCACAAAGGTCTAACGCACAATGCTATGATTGCAAAGCTTGTTTCTCTTTCGATCAAGTACCTAATTGCATAAGAAAACAATAATAAGAAAATGATATGAAACGAATCCTAAACTAGCAATCAAATGAACGCAAATATTAAATTCAATTCCAATTGAACCGTAGTCCTCGGCAATGGTGCCAAAAACTTGATGCTACTCTCACAATCAATGAATATAGATGTGTATAATATGACAATTGAGAAACAATAATTTTAAATTTTTAAAGCCACTACATAACTATATTTGAATATAGCGGGGAGGGATCGCACACAGGGACTATTGGCTTGAATTGATCTTGGTATTAATGAGTGTGAGATTGAAAAGATGATGATTAGTTTGTTTAAACCATGAATGTAATTCAACTATATAGAAATTGCAAATGAGATGATATGAACAGGAAATTAGAGTAAGGTATTGGTGAAAGAGACTTAGGGCATGGACTTCACCACTAAACTTATGTAATTGCATCAAATGCCTTCAATTAATGGGGAAAACAAGTTGTAATGAAAATGTAGCTACAAGCATACATCAATGATTAAGTAAATACTACAATTGCATTGAATAAGGATGAATTATCAAATTCAAGTATGAATTGTCTACCTAACTATAACAATTCTAAGGTATAGAACAACCCATCAAGATTAAGCATAATCCATTAAATTAAGAACAATTGTATCCAATGAAAACAATGCATGGCCGTCATTGAGCACAATTACAAAAAGTACTCAACGTAGAGATCAATCAACAATCAACCATATATAAGATAACATATAGTCAATTAGAAGATTAAATGGAAGAATTATCAATACATATCTTGGATAATCAAGTTTAAATCCACAAAACCAAGCAAAATATATACAACTTATAAATCCCCAAAATTGAAAGACATGAGATACAATTACACAAGCTTAGGGCTCATTCATACCCTAAATGAAGATCTAGCTGGACATAGAGGTGATGGATGTGATCTTTATGGCTTCAATTCCCATCTCTATGCTTAGCTTCATCTTTTCCTTCAACCATGAGAGCAAACCCTAGAGAGAAAAAGTGTAGAAAGAGTTCCCCCAAATTGTAGATCTAAATCTCCCCCAAATCTCTATATATAAAAAGAGTCCTCCAAAATCCTTTAAAAAGTGACTCTCCAGAGCCAAAATCAGTCAGAGCTCGTACACTCAAGTTAGGAATTCTCACGTATCATGGCTCCCTTCAATTGGAAATCAAAAAGTGAACTTTAAAATGAATCCGCTCGACTCACGATTGATCCTACTTTTCCCACGATTCGATTGTAAGATCAATCGTAGGATCGATCGTAGAGATACGATTGATTGTACATACTATTCCAACTTTTGATTTTTTTCTTCGTTGTAGTTTGGTTGACTTTAAAAAGGCTTTAATGTACTGGAATGAACCCCTTTTTTTGATATAACAACCTGAAAACAACAATAAGACAAATAAGTACTAAACAATGAATAAAGATAGGACTAAAGTGCTAACAACCATAAGATTAAAGGCTGAAATGTGCATATTTCAGCACTTGTTAGTCTTGATGCAAGACGGGAGAGTTGTTGCTCATAGGTCTAGACAATTGAAGACTGACAAGCTCAACTACCCAACTCACGATTTAGAGTTAGCGACGATTGTATTTTCTTTGAAGAGTTAGAGGCATTATCTATATGGCAAGAAATTTAAAGTTTTCTCACATCACAAGAGTCTCAAATATCTTTTCGTACAAAAGGACTTAAATATGAGACAAAGGCGATGGGTAGAGTTCATGGAGGATTACGATTATGATTTTTAGTATCATCCTAGAAAGGCGAACGTTGCAGTGGATGCCTTTAGTATGAAATCCCGCAACAATTTGGCTTGTCTTGCCATTCGGGAACGGAGAATGAAGTCCAAGTGGAACAAATATCTAATGATCTAAATCATGAAGAGGAAGAAAATTTTCCATGTGAGCTTGTAACCAATCCAAACGAGCATTCTATGAATGATGAGATTACTCCTAGTAGCTCTCATAATTAGAATAATCAAGTTGTTAGCAAATGTGAGAATGAAAAAATGGTGATTAAAAATGATCAAGTTGTTGCCACATATTAAAATGAAGAATTTGTGGTTAAAAATGAGAAAATGAATGATGAAGAGATTGTCTCCCTCAAAAATCCAAATGAATCTTCCCACAATCCAAAACAGCCCCTAAATAATCCAAATTTCTCAAGTGAGGAAGAAGAGTGGGTTAAGGTCTTTTGTTTACCTACTCTCATTTGTTATTTTCAGGCTCTAATTTCTCCACTCTTAAAAGAACTTTCTTATACGAGGATGCAAGATTCACTAAAGAGACATTGTATAGGTTAGGCCTTACCTTGAAATTCATAGTTGTTAGATGTTTTTTAGTTTTTAATTTTTCTCTTTTTGTTGTTTTGGACATTTTTATCTTTTAGATGTTGTTTTACATTGAAGCAAAAAATTTCAAATTTTTTTGCCTAAGTATTGACCAAAAAATTAATGTTTTCACAAAAGTGTTCTGAATCTCGTTTTGATGATCATACTAGGTGTCCTGGGCAATAAATAGGTTCCAGTGAAAGTTTCAGAATTTTCCTAGTCCATCTTGGCTTTACAAATAAATAAATAATAAAAAAAAAATGAGTCTTCAGCCAATTTTGCATCTGGACGCCAAGGCAATTGGGCACCAATTTTTTTTCCAAAACTCAAAAATTTGAGTTTTCATGGAACACGTCCGTTTTTAATTCCAACTATTCCAGAGGGTGTCCCAGTAGAGTATTAATGTATCTGAGTCTTCTCAGAATTTTTAGACTCCATCCTGGCCTCCAAATGGCCGAAATGAAATTCCAGCTAACAGCCAATTTTGCATTCGGATGCCCCTCCTGGCATCCAGACACCCAATGTCCAGCTATATGCCACGACAAGTGCAAGGCTGCGCCACTGTGTTTCTTGTCACTTGGCGTCCGGACGCAGCCTGATACATCTGGACGCCCAAACCCAGAAATTTGGCCTGAGCCCATTTTCTCTCCTTATTTTTACTCTCCTTTTCATTTCTTTCTCCTCCACTTCTCTATATTTTTTAATATTTGTTTTGGCCATGTTTGGTATGACATGTGGGTATACATTTCATCTGCACAAATTTTGCTGTCTTTCCCAGTTTGAAATAAAAGCATGATGCGACTTTTCAGATTTATATTAATGTTTGTATGTCTATGCTTTTATGCTTGGTACCTAGTGCTATTTTGACATATTATCAGTACAAGTTTGGTGGAAGATACTTGGCATCTCCTCATGGGATTGGATGCATAACATGTGTGTTTCAACACTTGGTAGTGTTGCTTCTTTTCACCCTTTTTATGCTTGTTTTAATACATTGAGAACAATGTATTGACTAATTTTAGGGGTGTTTGGGTGTGACCACTTATATGCATGCAGTATTGTATAGTTCATTGTCAACTTGGCTACATATACATAAAAAATAATAATAATAATAATAATTTCTAAAATAAAAAAATAATAATAATAATAAGCAGATGATTTCTATTTGTTGGAAATTGTTGGGGGAAAATTTATGTGATTAATACAACTTGTATGGATGCATGTGATATCAAGGAATGATTGAAAATTTTTAGTACGCATACCGAGATGAAAAAGGTTCATTGCATGACTTAGATATAGCATTTTCGAGTTTTCATCTCTAAGTTAATTTTACACTACACTTGGGCGCACCGGATTTTTTTTTAAAAAAATATACTTTTGTATCTTCCTCTTTTTTGTATCATAGAAATGGCTTATTTGAATTAATAAGTTGGACGGAAGAAGTTTCCTTGGCATTGAATTGAAAAAAAAAAAAAAGAGAAAAAAATATAAATTAATATTTTTACATTCTCTTACTTTGTTAACCAAGTAACAGGACCTTATGCCTTATCCAACATTAAGTGTTCGCGTAAAAAGGAAGACGAGTGGAGAGTGTAGCATGTGTGGCCTCTTTGAGTTCATAGCCTAGCTATCCCGAGTCATTACACCTTTTGGAGTGTTTTTACACTTAGCGCCCTGAGACAATTTGTTTTGGGAGTCGTTGGCTTAACGCTTGTTACATGGGCTAGTTAGAAAGCTTAAGGGACCTGGACATTGCACGGTCATCTAAAAAAAAAAAAAGAAAAGAAAAATATTCAAATAAAATTCATGCCTCGGAGATTTTATGTCAAAAGGCAAGTTAGGGATTTGAAAGCTATGATATATGCTATGAAGGGGTTAGAATGGTTATTTAAAATATATATATAAAACAAAATAAAATATTCCAGTTCATTTTTGAAGGAATCTTGAGATGAATGCTCTGAAAGATGAGATGGTTAAAGTTGTGTATGTGGATTATATTATCGATGCACGAATGCTAAAAGTCAGAATTTATTTTTGAAATATCATTGTTTCACATACTTCTTGTAGTCTTCATGATAAAGTTCTCCCCAATATTGTATATTCCAACATTAAGAATGAACTTTCTGGCTAGTGTTTGTGAGTAGCATTTCTGTTGAACCCTCATGAGACTTTACTCATCCTCTATAGATGCCTAGGGGTTTAAAAGGCTTATTGCATATGCTAAATGCTGTTGTCACTCCCATGAAAGAACGGATGTCTTATTTCTGTTTTGCTAAGGGACTAGCAAATTATAGGCTTGGGGGTGTGATAAGCGTCGAATATTGCATATTCAAGCATCCTTAATTGCATGTTTTAGTTTATTTAGCATATCAATAAAGTGCATTTTATATGCTTTTATGTATTTTGCCTATTTTCAGGGCTTATCTCCAAAATGGAATAAAAGTAAGTTTTTATAGGATTTAAATGAACATGGTTAATGGCGAGCTGAAGAGTCAACCAGAGTGGTCCTAAGTCCCTGAGCAAGCTCAACCCGAAGAAGGAAGCTGACCCGAGAAGCCTGGCAAGGAAGATGAAAGGCATTGCAGAAAAATAAGGCTGGCGTCCAGACGCAACTACCAAGAGCAATCTTGGCGTCCAGACGCCTTGTGTAAATGGCTGTGTTCGGATGTAGATACTAAACACAATCTTGGCGTCCGGACGCCCTGTGGAAATGTCTGGAGTCTAGACGCAGATGTCAGGCACATTCTTGGCATCCGGACGCCCACCTACGAATAAATGTCCTGATTTAAATTTTCAGTTATTTTTCTCTCTCTTCTCTAACTTCAATGCATGATTTTTTAAGGGAATTTTGCCTGATCTTGGCTAAGGGGGTTATATACACATCTCTATATTGTATATTGATAGCATCATACATAATATATTCAAATTATGTATCAATTCTAGAGAGAGAAGGTGAGGAATAGCTGGGTTCTTGAGTGTTCTTAAGAGGGGTTACTGTGGAGTTGAAGATGGAGACTTCCTCTTTGATCCTTGGAGTTTCCATCGCCACCAGGATGAGCTAAATCTACTCCTAGGGGATTGAGGTAGCCTTAACCAAATTAACCATGTAATCTTTGTATTTTAATTTGGGGAAATAACATTGTATGTAATGGATTTCATGAATAAGATGAAGGTTTATATTGAAATTAGTATTTTTACATTAAATTGATTTATGATCCATACTGAATTCACATATATGAGTATGTTTCCTATGTAATTCTTGTCTTAGAATCATGTTTACATATTTGTACTCTTGATATCCTTATAGTGATAATAAGAATTGATTTCATGAAATGGCTTTATAGGCATGTCATGTAGGATTTTAGATAAATTATGGCAAGGGAAGATGGACCATGCTACACCTTTAGATTAATGTTGTTAGGTAGATGGTCTATGCCAACCAAAGATCATTTATGCTAGATGAATTACTTTCATGTGCTAAACTTACAAATTCAGAACATTGATAGGCCTTGCTTAGGGAAGATGGCTTATACCATACCCTAGTTTAGGTGGATGAGCCATACCAACCAAAGATGGGTTATGCTTAGTTTTGATTTGTATAATTTTCTGAAAATTGTTGTAGTTGTTGTATGCTTCTACACATAGTGATTACATATAATTGTTTTTCCCCAAGTTAACTACATTGTAGCATGTTTATGAGGTCTCAACGAACTCGATTCCCTAGCCTCCTTTATTTATTAATTTAATCTTTGAATTCACTTTAATACTGTTTTAAGTTTATGCTACATGACAAAAAACAAATCATTCTTCAAACCAAATTGTGTCATTTTACAACTTGAAATTAACCTTTAAAGTTTGATTGCCAGCTTTTATGGATCGATACCCTTACCTAGCCATTTTCTAATGAATTTTGTGCTACAATTTTGTGGTTTATAATTGACACCGGATTAAGGAGCGATCACCAATCCATTCCAAGCATTACATCATAAGAATGCATGTCCAGGACCAATAGATTGGCTGAAAATCTAAGTATACCAATATCTAGTTTCACAGGCCCATTACTCTAATGCAAAATAACAGTATCACCTATAGGTGTAGCAATACTATGAGGTATATTACATAACTATGGTGTCATCTGCTGAGACTCGATCGCATACGCACCAAAATTGAGATTGTTTTTGATTGTGTGGCCAAGTTTAAATTTGTAAAATGTCACTATCACTACTAACTACTAATGTAGCAAGAGTGAGTAGGGTTCGTCCCAAGGGAAAATCAAGGTATTCTGGAATCAATGTTGGATTAGCAAGTCGAATGATCAAATTGGGGTTTGGTTTGGGTAATTAAACTAATGGTTCAATTAAAACAATGCAAATTAATAACAATATAGAAATTAGGGAAAATAATGTGAGAGATAGGCCTTGAGGCTTTGAGTTCACCACTAAGCTTCACTTCTCCAAACACTAGCAATTGTAAATTAATGAGGAAATTCATGTTATCAAGTGTGTGTGTGTATCATTAATTGAAATTAAGTATGGATGACAAATAAGCATAGATTGTCTAATCAATCAAGTGAGTAGCACAACCTATCAAATGAGACCATTAGCCATTCAATTAAACCATAATTAATGCACATACAAAAATCTAGAAAAATATACTACTTGCACTCATAAGCATGGATCATCAACAACAAGAATGGATTGTCCACCTATCTAGGAAATTAAAGCAATTACACTACAACTATGTTAATGTCATGAAAATTAAACTAATTAAGCTAAGAAGGTGGCACAATCCATCAAGAAATAAGCATGAACCATCAAATAAACCACAAGAGTAATCAATTAAGCACCATGCCTTGACCATCACTGGATTCATAATTTCAACACACATAGACATGCATCAATTTCATAAAATCTAGAGAAAAACACATGAACATTCATTCTAGCATACATAGACATATGGATAGAATTAAATGATCAATTAAAAGCATTAATCGATACAAATCATGTAAAAATCACAAGATTTATATTTATCTATGGTCAAAACATCAATTACAACTAAAATCCCCAAAAATCTACAAAAGACTAGGCTTAGGAAGCAAGCCAAAGGGCTATTTCTAGCCCCAAGAGAAGGATTTAGCCACTCATTTTAGTGGCCATAGAATCCTTAAGGGTTAGCTTCAAGGTTGGCATCATCTTCTTCCTCCTTGCTTTCTTCACAAAACCCTAGTTCTAGAGAGAAACTATTTCTATAATTAGTAAAATATCAACTAGAGGAACCATTTACAAATTGGTTCATTTAATCTATATATAAGCCTCTTTAAGTAGGCAACAAGTTAGAAATACTGCATTTGATTGGTGAAAATTTGCAGCTACAAAAGTTGGTATAGACAGCACACTGCCAGCAGTCACTTCGATCGATCGAACAGGAATTCGATCGATCTAACACTTGCTTCAATTGATCAAAGCTGACATGGCAAAGATATTTTGACACCTGGCAACCTTATCCATTAAGCTGGCATCGTCTTAATCTCAATCGATTGTAGAAATCTTCGATTGATCGGGACTTCCTTCGATCGATCGAAGTCCCTTCAGGTGTAATTTTTCTGACTTCTTCTGGATCTTCTCCTTAGCTCCAAAGTTGAGCTAAAAGGCTCTTTTTAGCTTATTTGAACCTTATTGACCTGAAATAGGCTAAAACACAAATAAGTATTAAAACATAAAAGTAAAGTAGATGATTGGACTAAAATACCCTAACTTAGGTGCTAAAGTGCATCACATTTGAGCACTTATCACACCCTCAAACTTAGATATTGCTAGTCCCTAGCAATGAACTACAAAGAAAAGAAATAAATAAACATCTAAATAACTATGAACTAGAAAATAATGAAATGATAACGCCACTTTTGTAGGGAACACGATTGCATTTAGCGTATGCAACAAGCCTTTTAACCCCCTAGGTTACCCCTAGTGGACGAGTGAAGTCTCGTGAGGGTTTCTAGGAATGATACCCATAAACATTGAGCTCTTTCTCACTAAAGAGGCACCAACATACAAAACAAGCATTAGGAGAAAACTACCTCAAATATATAATTTTTCAACGATTTCCAAGCAATAATCCAAAATCTCAACATCAAGCAAGCAAGTATGGTCCTCCACACATCAAGACAATGATCATGCAAATCAAAACAACTCTAGAATCCTTTTAAAGTGAACTGGCATCAAATATGTTACTATCTAAGCCAACTAAAGAAATGATCAGATCCAACCTCAAACTAGCATACAAATCTAGTACCGATCATCAAGACAAAGAATGGATCTTTTATTAAAGCTTTATTCAACTAGGTGCACTTATTCTTTTCACTCAATTTTTTTTTTTTTTCAATTATTAACCTAGAGTTTGTGCCCTCCACCTTTCGGCGTGAGAAATTCAGTGCTTAATGAGGCTAGAATCCCAGCTACTTAGTGAAAAGGGTTTGTTAAACACCTTTGTCAAGAATGAAACCTTTGAATGCACTACTACCTCAATTGGGATATAATCCAATCAGTAGTCAACAAAGCATGTACCCCACAAATGAATGCTAGTGTGCACCTGTGCTAGTGTAGAATCCTAGAGTGAATCTCA